>MIQA02018731.1:0-18975 GCA_001887855.2 Sclerospora graminicola
TTCGTCAATCTCATAGCTGGGCGCGATCTTAACACAATCTTTTGCTTCACTCTGGCTCAATTTCTCCAAATCTCCATTCAGAAAAGCCTTCAAATCAACGATCCATTCTTCTTCGTCTTGTGCCTTGAGAATTCTTTCAATCCGCATCTCCTGTACTATTTCTTCTGTTAGGCTTTCTCGAGAGAGTGGCCTGCTAGGTGTTGATCTGGCTCGTGATCTCGTCATGATCGAGACCTGGGCTGCTTCCTGTTTATCTTCCGCATGAATCAGCTCGGGCAACCTATTCATCTCGACCAATTCCTCTAGCAGTGCTTTATCGGTACTCATCGATCCAGTCTGATCACACATGGCCATCGTGGCTAGGTGATCCGCACTCCGGTTCCAATCGCGTTTCACATGTAAGAGGTCATGACTTGGCCATCCACGTAGAGCTTTCATAACACGATCATTCAACAACTTCAAACGCGGAGCCTTGCAATCGATTTCTCCAGTGATCTGCCGAATCACCAGATTTGAATCTCCACATATGATTACTCTTCCAATCTTTTGCTCTTGCAGGAGATCCAAACCTAGCAGCAGACCACGGTATTCGGCTTCATTGACTGTGATGCCCGGGGTATAGTCTGACCCAGCAGATATGACAGTCCATTCCGGCAATTTCCACAACAACGTGCAATACGCCCCTACCTTTCTTCACGCTCGCTGATCTATCGAAACATACAACGATCAGATTTTCCTCCGAGCCGACGATCGGTGGGGGTATAGTGATTGATTCTCTTGGTTGTTTCCGAGGCGCGACTTCGACCAGGGCTTCATCGACTTCTGATCGGGGTGTAATGCTGGCTGCTAGCGTACCGAGAATTTCTTCTTCACCCTTGGTGCATTTGATGATCTCCAAGGTCCACTGAGATAACAGCGCTGCCCATCGCCCCAGTCTTCCGTCTAACCCGTTCGCTGACAATAACCAAGCTAGAGTAGATCGCCTAGACAATACCTTGATCGATCTAGTCACCAGCATAGAGTAACAGACATCCAATATGCGTAATAGTGCCAGCACTTCTTTATCCACAATGCCGTAGTTGACCTCGTTCGGCTTTAACGTCCGGCTTGTAAACGTCACTGGGCAATATACTCCGTCGTGATCTTGGACCAGTGCGGCCGATATTGCCCATTTACTGGCGTATAGAATCACCACGGGAATCTTCTCCGGATCGAAATGCTTCAGTATCGGAGTCGAAATCATCTTCGCCTTCAGCATACTGAAAGCTACCATAGCTCGTTCCATATGACCCTCTGACCCTGGCACAGTTCGATCGATCAGTGATCCAGTCTTGAGATCCGATTCAATAACTTCGGTTTCGCGACCAGTCTCACTTAGTGACTTTCCCACTCGATCACGTTCTCGTAGCCCATGATAATCCACTTCCTTCAATTCGTATAATATAGCGGCATATATCGAGAAGTCTTCGATAAACGCTATAATAATTCAGGGATCCGAGAAAAGACTGCATAGCCTTCAGTGATCGGGGAAAAGGCAGGTTACTGAGAGCGCCCAAATCTTTCGAGTTTGCTTCCAAGCCCTGAATCGACACATTATGGCCAAGGAAGGCGACTTTGGGTTTCCCCCAGAAGCTCTTGCCTACGCTGATCAATAAATTCCAGCATTCGCAAGTGTCAAGGAGTCGTTTGCCCTTATCACATAGCATATCCCATGATGTTGCCGTAACCAAGATGTCGTCTATATATGATCGCCTTCCCAAAACTGATCGTCTCTGATCTTGGTCGGGTTCGCCCTCCGTAAACACATCATGTAGATCGGTGGCTTCTCGATCGGCACTGATCTGGAAATATCCATAGCGAGCATTATCAATCACTCTCTGATAGATCTGTGGGGCGTTCTTTAAACCGAACGACATCCGGTTCCATTCGAAAAGGCCGAAAGGTGTAACGAAAGCCGAAATCTCTCGAGCACGATCAGTCATTGAAACCACCCAGAAACCACTAGCCATGTCTAGCGAACAAAACGATAAAACTTTGTCCAGATCTTCCAGTGAATCATTGATCATGGGTATCGGATAGACCATCAACTTCGCGAGGCGATTCACCATTCTATAGTCGATACAAAGTCAAATATCGACCCCGTTCTTTTTTTATCACAATCACAATCAGTGATGCCCGCTGCGATGTTGAAGGTCGGATCATTTTTGTACTCAACAAGCCCTTGATCGAATCGGATAACTTTTCCCGGTATTTGTGGCGCGACTTTGCGACAACGTTGAGCGATCGGTCTCGCATTTCCAACGTCTTTATCACAAACGGATCCGTAAGCAGCTGGGGTTAGGGCATTACCCTTTCCAATCAATAAATGACGCCTTTTCCAGATGATCTTCTTTAGTTGATCGATCTGCTCGGGAGTGTTCACTTCGGGATCACCGACCTGTAGATCTTCCATGGTGACTTCTGGCATATTGGGCGATACTTCCGGCAAAACGGCCATCTGCTTCTCGATACCTTCAATGTACTGATCACCACCTTCATGTATACACACTTGTTCATCTACCTGATCTACCTTTTCCTGATCAGCATCATCTTGAGTCGCCCCTTGTAAGTCATCCAACTGGTGATCTACTTCGGGTCCACCTTCCTCTGTAACAACTTCGGCAGATTCATCCTCCTTTTTCTTCTCAAGATCGTTCCTGAACTCCTCAACATCATTTTCGCTCTTGGGACCCGCTGTCTTCGGTGAGCCAGGTCTAATAATATTCTATATTTGTGGACCTTTTTTGACCCGGCTTTCCCCTGTCGCTTCGACCGACGGTCTTCTGATCAGCAGATTAGTCGGAATAGCATATTCCGGTTTCTCAATTAAAGGTAAGGTATCTTCGTCTGCTAGGTCTTCGTCACTGATCAGGTCTGTGGTGGCTTGATAAGCCAGATTTTGCCATTCAATATATCTTCGTGATCCCACTGAGACATACCCAATCTGTCGAGGTACTTTCCCTTCGGGTAACCACACCCCTAGGATCATGTCTTCGTGAACGATTAGCGGCTGATCAGATATATTCGTAACCCTGATGTAACTTGATCTGCCGACACCCTTAACGAACGTTGGTACCCATCGTTCACCACGGGTTAGCCACAATTTCTGTTGCCGATCGCTCGGCCGAATCATCACGTCGACTGATCGGGCTACCTCGATGTTCTCGTACTGACCCATTTTAAGCATCCGCACATGAGTACCATATAAAGGACGTCGGCCGGATAACTGAATCTGCACCTCATCCGGCAGAGTCAGGGTTCCATGAGACAGGTCGAGCCGTATACCGGCTGGTACCATGAAATCCATTCCCAATATCGCGTCTTGACCGGCTAACCGGCCAACCCAAGCGTTGAAATAGTAGACCAGGGAACCTGCCAGAGTGATTTTAACGCGTGATCGCCCTTCCGTCATGTACACACTTTCGCCGATCCCAACACATTCTTGCCTCTGGGTGCTGTCTATACGACATCCCACCTTACGAGCAAAGGCGGAGTCGATAATCGAAACTTCTGCTCCAGAATCAAATTGAATAGTGGTTTTTTTGTTGTTAATCTTCCCATTAGCTTTTGCTTGTTTAAACCACTTGTCGGGGGAGTGATACGTCCAGTATCCCCGGGACTCGCCGGGCAGTAGATCCAACTCCATGATCACGTCCGAACGGAAATATTCATCCACTCTGAGAATGTGAATCGGAGATCGATCGACGCAATTTAAATTAGAACATGTATTGTCGGTTATCTCGTTTTCCTCAAACTTATTTCCTCTACCGTCATATGCATAGATGCAGAACATAGATCGCTCGGCTCGAACCAGATTCCAACCTGGCGAGCGATCTAGTTTAACATTTTCTCGACATCTGGTGGGAGCATGCCAGCATGTTTAGTCGGCACATACCACTTGCGCATCAGATTGAAAAATTCTTCAATAGGGCAGGCACCGGCGTCGTGAATCTTCCCACAAGTTTTACATACGAAAAAACAATGATCAGAAGGGTGACCTTTACGATCACATTTTCCACACGTAATTCTTTTCCAACAATCACGATCTCCATGTCTGGTCGACCCACAATGCACACATTTCTTACGAGATCGGTCCTGATCAGGTTGAACACCACCAGGTTTCCGCCCATCCATGCCATTAACCGATGATCTCGGGCGATACACTGGCTCCGTCGTAAAGATATGACGATACTGTTCCTCGTCCGAGCTCAAACTTGACTGACCACTTTCCTCTTCCGAACCGGAACTGTCTGATTCCTTCGTGATCATCCGAATCGCTCTGGCTGGTCGTGCCGCTGGTATCTTGCCCTGATCAGGATGTGGCTTCGACCGGTACCGGTTCGATCCTACCTCGACCTTGGGCTGTCGACTTTTGGCCCGCTGCAGCGTCCTCAGAGTCAGTTCCAATTGCTCCGAATCCTTTATACGGAGCAGGGTTAGCTGATCAGCCAGATCACGATTATCCAGAGTGCCAATAAAGTGTTCGACATGCTCGCGAGCTATATCCGGGTGTCGTGGGTCCTTGATCGGCATTTTCGCGCGTAGACCAGCAACATGCAGCCGATGTAAGTATTCAATCGGCGTCTCGTCGGATCTTTTCTTCATGTGGTAATACTGTCTCGCGACAGACACCCCCGAGTTGCAATACTGCTCTTCAAATTCTTCACACAATCGAGGCCACTTCAGCTGCTTAAGCCAGTTCTTGGCCGGACCTTTCATTAGATCAGCGAAAATCTGACATCTTTCACCTTCCGGTGTCTTATCTCTCAAAAAGGCTGATTTAGTCCGACTCTACCAAGCTCTAGCCTGATCATCATCCATATCCTTGCCGGTGAAATATTTTAATTCCGAGATCGCCGACATTCGCACTCGAGTGATCGTACCGGAATCACTGTCGAATGCCTGCGCGGAGGCCATATTTGCCCTACGAGGCATCTCCATATCCAAATCATCCGGATCAAAATGTAGACTGATCTCTCCTTCTGATTCCATGTCCACATCACTACGTGGAGGTGATCTATGGAGTCGATCTTGGTGACCGACCTGGCATATTGATCGAACAATTCCGGCCGATCGAACTGATTCCATATCCACATCCACAGGTTTCTTGACTGGTTTAGCAGTGGATTGGTTCATGTTTGGTGTCGATCGCCATGGTTGTCCTTGCCCAGGTGTGTATTGAGGTAATCCATATTGTTCACTCGCAAATCGGTTCATCATAGTCGCGAACATGGTTTTCAATTGCTCTGGGACCTCCGGCATGTTGGTATGACCAGTGCTGGGAGTCGGATTGTTCTGTGGCACTTCCTGAGCATCTTCAAAACTATCGTCCGATCCGACTCGACCAGGTTCAGGTTTCCTCTTCCTGTTCTGCGACTCGATCTTGGGGTCGATCTGCTTGATCCCTTTCGGGCCCAACGTCATACGTGTGATCCCAACCGAGGAGTCGGTGGAGGCCGCTCCAGATTGTGATGACGATTGATATATCGACTCAATATCCATAGGATATTCAACCAACTGTGATCGGTGCGAAGGATCCGCGATCGGCGACTGGACCACTGGGTTCGCCCCTAGTAACGAGGCAAGGTGATCATACAGAGTTGTCATAGCTTCTCTGATCGTCCCTTGATCCAGATCGAACAGCATATTCGCGTCGAAAGCACCAGTAGTGAAGCCAACTTCGTCGATCTGCGCCAAGAGGTTCCTGATCAGATCAAGTTGACTGCCTGTGATCACCGGCCGGGTCGCCCGACCTTCAAGCTTCCCGATGATCTTAGGTTTAATGATCTTCATCACTCGGTTGGTAGCCAGGAACTTGTGAAACTCTCGAAGATAGAACAGTCGTTCCACATCTTGAACAGTGGTCTTCTCAGCTGGTTCGGTCTTCTCTTCGTCTTCCTCGAAGATCTTCGGTTTAGGTTTCACATATTTTTAGGTGGATCACACTGATCCGCCCCCATGTTTTTTCTGTCTTTTTCCATTTTCTTCTTATGCATAGGATCGAGGTTAGCACCTCGATCCTTTCCTGGGTTATAGTTAACTTTACTATAACCCAGATCGGCCCCGATCGGGGCCATGTGGGGAGTTATTTCATCTTTAATCTCGACCTGGCACTCCACCAAACCAGGTCGACCATCGCTTCCTTTAGAAATGGACAGCATCGGAGGCGATACGCCTTCCTCCAATACACCCGACAAAGTTTCCTCCACTTTGATTTTCACATCTTTTTCATCATCAAAGGAATCACGGTGATATCCTGAGTCACCAAGTGATCCGGGCACGCGCACCATTGTGGTGGAGCCGATTTCCAAATCCATGACCGAAGTCGTGGGTGGAATCCGGATACCCACTGGCCCGGACGACCAACTATCGGAGGGGGTACTTCGTCGATCCTGATCAGCATCGGAATCAGATGAATCACCACTGTGGTGACTGATCTGATCCTCCCGGTCATCTGGCCGGTCTTCATGCTCGTCAGGATCTATGTTTAACTTCATCTCACCTTGTGTACCCGTCGATCGGGGCTGATTACACTCACTTAGGTGGACTCGGTGACGAAAAGGATGATCTTGATCAGGTCGGAGGGTTTGACCTTCTCGAGACGGGGGGTGTCCTCGGGTGGAAATCTTCACCGGAGAACGGGTTGGGGTCGATACTTAATCAGTATCTAGGCACTGATCGGGAAACTTCGTCCGATCAGGCCGACCAATGAGAGTGAGAGACAACAAGAAACCAAGAAAACGCGATCAAACCACGATCTTCCACAGTAATCCACAAACGTTATCTGCACAAACCCTTTCCAATATTAAACGTGTTCCAAACACGTGCGCGTGGGGGTGAGGTTTGATAACCTAAACAAAACCCGTCGGGGGCCTTCCGGTAAGCCAAATGCGTCTAAGCGCGTCTTAATCGGGAATAAAGTTGAGCAAGAGGGGACTAGTTAACCCTGTGCTCCCAATGACCGCGACACATGGCGGAGCGACTCTTTGCTTAGGGGGTAAATCAAAACCTGTTATTATATATGCAATGTCCTATACCTAGTGTACCATACACCAACCCATGTGCCTGCCTCATACTTCGATCCTGTTCGCTTTGTCGCACGGTTGCGTGATACCACCTTACCCATCTTTGTTGCACCTTCAAACTGATCCGTACCACTTCTGACCCGATTATGGTCAAACTCTATGGTGATCTTCAACGATCCTGATCTCTCGATAAACAGCCTGGAACCCGCTCGAGATCTGCCTCTCGGACACTGTTCGCCTCATATCCAACCTGGCTTAACTGCAAACTCCACCTATCTTCACACCTGGAAGCCGGTTTGGGGCCGATCGGCTCCGATCATGATCAGCACAGCGATCGGCAAAGTGATCGGGCAGTGATCAGGGCGACCAGCCCCAGATCACCTCGAAACACCTCAGAGTTACCATCACATCGACTTTGCCCGCTCACCCGACCATGTTCTTGACCTTCATCACCTTTCGGGGTACCAAGATCGCACCGACTCAGCATTTCTCGTGAAGTTGGGCCTGATCAGACCATCTTGCATCAATTCTGGATAGACCCATCAACTCTCACCGCTTGCCTCAACTTGGTAATGCTCGCACGGCTCGCACCTCCACATACCGAGTTATGTTCTGTACTTGATCTTCGTATCCTGGGGCAGAGTTAGGTGGCTCGGCCGATCGGGCCGGGATTTCCATATCACGTCCAACTTCAACATCTGTACCGTTCATAACTCATCCCGATAACTGGATTCTGCTGCTCCTGATATATTACTTCGCCATTGCTGCTGTATCTCCAGTTTGTCTCAGTCGATCTCGTCATATACGCCCACGTGAACTCCACTTAATACGCAATATCCTGATCAGATCGTGACCTCCGCCGTTCCATTAATATCCGGGACCGGGCGTAGTAACGGTACTTGACTTATCCCTTCACATTATGAAAGCCCGTTGTCAACCGCCTTTCGTAGTATACGAGATCAGCCTGTCCCACCCATCAACTGTCCCCTCTTGATGGGTGTTCCCATCATCACCAATCAACGGTCATGAGTGGTCCACCTTATTCTCAACATTTTTCAGATCGCTTCACCACAAGTTCCCCCGACCTGATCGGGAAAGTCAGTTTCATCTAGAGTTCTCCTGAGTGAGTATAATCACCGTTATCCAATGGATACACTAGGTGATATGAAGTTAGCAATATATTCGGTCGTGTATGATGTTGGAAGACCCGGATGATCAGGCCAGTCATTCTAGTGGTTACTTGTCCGGTCAAGAGATCGATCAGGATTCGCGGAGTACTCACTACGATGATTGGTCATCCGGGCCAGTGGAAATCCGGGTTCCACCAAGAACATCGGTCTTGTATTTGGAAATCGGCTCCACTACTAGTGTATTTGTGGATACTCTCACAGCGACAGACTGGTACATATACCAATTCTGATCTGACGATAACAGCGGACAGTATATCGGCTGGTAACAGTGCATTGGGACTAGCTCACGCAGAAGAAGAACAGCTGCGTGAGATGGAAGTGAACAACAGAGCTGTTAAAGACCGCCCTAACGACGAGGAAGTTACATTCACGGAAGGCATTGGAACAGAAGCCTTAGAACAGGCAACAGACCATCCAGAATTGGTTGCGATATTTGATACCGCTGCATGACCCAATCTCTGACATATGGTTGTTTTAAAAGGAGATGTATGAAATATTCTTGCTCCGGCAACAAAAGTCGTCCAACCGTCTCCGTTAACATTTCACGGGATAAGGTAATCTGTAAAATTCAAAAGGTTTGCAACCAAAGTGGAAATATCCTCATGCGTCTGATCTGGCACAGGAATATACTAAGACAATTAACATCTTGATGCAGAAGGAGACCGGAGTAATCACCCAGTCTCTTAAATTAGACAACCCCCAGGAGCAACCCTAGTCATAACCCTCGTACACCTGCCTACCCGGGTTTTTACTTTTCGCCCTAGAGTCCACCACGAGAGCGTAACGGCCAGTGCTGAAGGGTACACAAGGTGTGATTTAAAGAGATGGATCATCCTAGTCGTCATCGCCAAAGTGATAGATATCAATGTTGCTTACCGTATATGTGGACGACCTACTGCTGATGGGTCCACAGGCAGCATGTGAAGAAGTAAGAAGACTCCTTCAAAGTACATTCGAGTTAGTTGGTCTCGGTCCGGTGAAATACCTCCTTGGGGTAGAGGTGATTATAAACAAGCACTCAGTGTTTTTCAGTCAAGAAACGTACATCATGGAGATTTTGAAGCGATTTGCCATGCAACATTGCAATGGTGCACCCACACCAGAAGGATCATCGTTGGCAACGACAAGCAAGAAGGAAGCCATTCGGGACATGCCATATCGTGAGATAGTGGGCACACTACAGTACCTGGTCTCGGGCTCGAGACCTGACATCGCACATGTAGTAAGGAAGTTGGGACAACACATGAGTTGTTTCGATCAGCAGCACTACGCACAAGCTAAGCGTGTGCTTAGGTATCTCAAGGCTACATTCGATATGAATTAAGGATGCAAGTAAACCATAATCGAGTAATCCAACCAGTGGATCTAGTCGTTTATACGGATGAAGATTATGCCAATGATCCGGAAGACCGGAAGAGTGTAAGTGGATATGTTACACTACTTGATGGAGCTACAGTTTCGTATGGATCACGTAAGCAAGGCATTAACGCGTTGTCAACAATGGATGCGGAATACTACGCTATGCATGAAGGTACAAAGGATGTACAATGGATGAACAAGTTATGTGAAGAACTAATGGTCGACTACAAGAAACCAAGACTGTTAAGTGAAAACATGGCGGCAATCTATTTTAGTGAAAGGTCGGGCAAGCATCACCATGTGAAACACATTGAGAACAAGTTTCGTTGCGTTCGTTCCTTGGTACAGGACAAGAGACTTACAACCGAGTATGAAAACACACAAAAACAGGTCGCGGATGTGATGACAAAGGCGCTGGCGCGCGTCAAGTTTGTTAGGTTTCGCACCATTCTTGGTGTGGTATCACGAAGAGCAGCGGCGTATGCTCGTGAAAGGACAAAAGCTATCGATGGAAGAAGATATGGAAACAGGGGAGAACAGGGCCCTGAAGAAAAGGATGGATTGAAGCAATGGAGAACATTGCAGCTCAGGGGGAGCAATAAGGTGGAAATAGTAGATTAGACCGCAGGGCGGGGCGGGAGTCCAGAATGGCGGGTACGCGCAGGGCGCTAGTCCCTAGAGCAGGGCTAAAAACCATTGAAAGTCAGCCAAAGGATAGGCTCGTTAGGAATGGAAGTAGCGCGGGGCGCAAGGACTTATAGGAACGCAAGAAAGATCTGACGCGGTAGTCGAGGGGGAGTGTTGGAAACGGTATAAGTGCGACAACCAGCTGTGGATCAGAACATGCAAAAGGTGAGATATATTTAGTATAATTATAGCCTAACCTAATAGTGGTTCTCACGAATAGAGGTAGAATGGAAGGTTGAGTGATGGAGTTGACCAATGAAAATTCATCCTCCCTGTACCGTTCGTGAAGACCTCGAACTGGCTTATTTCATTCTCCAAAAGTTAGAGCACAATATACTTTATAGTGAATAATGTCTACAGGAGTGAGTAAACTTTTAAGACCCAACTCCCATTTTGAACATTCTGTGATTCTATTCCATCTAGACGACCTACTCATTTTATTTGTTATCTCTCAGCTAGTATTTGTGTGCTCTCGTTCTTGTGCCGACCACAGACGCCGGAGGTTTAAAAAGAAAAGACTAAAAATAGCTCATTCCACTCAGGAATAACAGCCAATTACGAGCATTCTTCTTCAGTCTTTTTGGCGAATCACATGCCAACCTACTGCATTTCTCCAGCCTCCTCTTTTATTTTTGGATGACAGATCGAGAAGGATGAGGTAGGATGCATGATGGATCTGACCAATGACAATCCATTATTTCTCCATTCTCCATTATACTTTGGTTCGTGAGAACCACTAATATATATAGGGCGTGCCGTATGGGTGCAAGATGGAAAATGGGATGGAGTAGTGCGGGGCACTAACTCCAAGGTAACCGAACAGGGCTCAATGGTTAGTTTCGAAAATATCAATATCTTCCATCTGCACGAGTCCTTGGAGCCATCCTGTTGTGGGTTGACTTACTTCCTCTAATTAAGTGCTAATTAGGACCTTAGCTATTACTAATTATTGGTACACTAAGTGGTACACCTGATCCTACTCAAGGTACGACTGACCCTAATTTAGGTAGCTTACAGCAGTTTTCTACGTGAAAAGCTTGTCTCAGCAGTACTGTAAGGACTTTAACCGGGACCTCCCCTTTTAAGTTAGTAGCCTTGTCCCTCCATTTTATGATATTTGTATGAGCTATCTCAGGTGCACGATTGCTCGCACGATTAAATGTCGCGCTAATGGCGCAATTGGATGTGATGGTGCCAAACAGGCCGTAACCTATCAATTAGAACGTAAAGTCAGTTTCTCCAATTGATCCAAACGCTATTCCGGACAGATTGTTCTACAGTACACTATTTGTTCCATGTATACCTAATATTGGTCAACTTCACAATAGACCAAAATCTCAGAAAACGATAAATTTGTTCACATAAAATCGTATCTATTCTTTCAAATGAATCAGTGAGCAAACTGACGCTTATCATCCGATGCTCGCTTGCCGTATGGATTATCAGCGCTAAAAGCGTGACCCGAGCGCTGTAGCTTTCCACCCCGTGAGCTACCAACACTGTCGAACGAAGTACCCTTGCGTTTACCAGTTTTGCCGTTTGTCTTCACCGGAAGGGTCACATTGGGTGGGATCTGAAGCCCAAACGATTTTGCTACACCTTGTAAATCAAGACGACCAACATCAAATATATCCTTTAGCGAGTGCGACGCGTACGCTAGCAAATATCCACGGTAGGCATCCTTGGCTGACTTGTGGAGATAATATGTTTTCTCCACAAGTTTCATGAGCTGAGATTCAACATTGGCAATCTTCGAAACAGGAAATTCGTATTCATTGAGTGCCACCTTTGAAGCTTTTAAATACTTCAAAAAGCCAAGCTCATCAGGCAAAAGCATTAGCAATGCTTTACCTTTTCCCTTGGCTCCACGTGCTGTACGACCAACACGATGAATATACTCGCGTGGGTCATCAGGCGGATCAAACTGAATGATCCAATCAACAGCCGGTATATCGAGACCACGTGCCGCTACATCCGTACAAAGCAAGATCCCTGTTTTCGCGTTACAAAACTGGAAGAATGTCGTCGATCGCTTATTCTGTTTTTGCTTTCCATGTATGTCCAGGACGGGAATGTCGATATAGTTTAAAAGTTCACCGTAAAACTTAACAGAGCTGCACGACGAAAAGAAAACCATCACCTTCTTTTTCAGGTTCTTTTTTAGGAACGTAAACAGCAATAGGAAGCGTTTGTCGCTTGGTGTAACGACATAACCCTGTTCAAGCGTAGCAACGGTGGCTTTGCTATTCTCCTCTTCCACATCCACATAAACAGGTTTTTGCTTGATTGATAGACGAGCTAGATCCTCCACCTTCTTTGTCTGTGTGGCACTAAACAGCACCGTCTGTCGCTCCTTCGGAATACACTTAATAATCTGGCGCATTTCCTCTTCAAAGCCAATGGACAGAATGCGATCAGCCTCATCAATCACGAGAATCTGAAGATTATGATAAATGAAAGCCTTTGTGTTTTGCAGATGATCTAGCAGGCGACCAGGCGTAGATATCAGAATGTTCACACCCTTCACAAGGCGTTCAGCCTCAGCACGACGGTTGGCACCACCCATAACTATGCCGTGCGTCTGCGAGTGGTACTTACAGATGTCGCGTACAACGCCATAAATTTGAAGCGCCAGCTCGCGCGTCGGAGATATGACAATGCAGCCCGTTCCTTTGCGCGCTGTAAACCGCACCTTGTGCAAAAGCTCAATAGCCGGAATAAGAAAAGATAGCGTCTTGCCGGAGCCAGTCTTGGCTGCACCAAGCAAATCTTGGCCAGCTAGCAACGGGCGTATTGACTTGGACTGGATCTTGGTCATCTTACAAAATCCCATATCACCAAGTGCCTTGCGTGTGGGTTCAGACAAATTTAGCGAGGCGAACTCCTCACTAGAAAAAAAGTTATCATCATCACTTCTCTCGACCAGAGATGTTGTGTCAGCTTCGTCGTTTACTGGTTCGGGTTCGTCAAGCTGCTCGTCGCGCACATCTGCCACCACAAACTGGTCGTCTTCCTCTCTAGCAATTTCTGCTTGTACATCCTGCGTTCTTTCTGTTTTGAGCTTCCTTCTTTTATTTGTCGTCTGAGTCTTGTTACTTTTCTTTGTATTAGTTTCTACTTTCAACGTCGTTACGGTGGTGACCGCTTCCGCTCCCGCTAACGTCATGTCCGAAGGCTTCATACCACTTAATAAGCTACTTCGAGTACTAATACATGTGCTTATTTGACTGGTTGGGACGCAGCCCATAAATACCATGCTACGATTGGATACAAATACATTTTACGTCTATATACGATTTTTTCGACGGACATCAAAAAGCGTACGATGCTTCGCTTCTGCCACGTTTCCTGCGCCACACGCGCTCTGCGCTCCTGAAAAGCTTCTACATTATCAGTTTCTTAACCACGGTCGGTATCAGTCGCAGACGGTTGAGAATCTGCCCAAAAACGAGACATTGAAGAAGGGAAACATTAAGGATACCTTAGATCAGCTGCGAAAACCCGAATACCAAAAAAATGTGTGCTTCATGTCTAAGGATGCGGTTAAGAGCAACCGTCATGTCTCGAGAAAGACGAAGGAGTCTGAATTAAAGGCTGCCGGCGCTGCCGACGCCGTCAATCAAAAGTCGAAACGTGGCGAGAAAGAAAATTTGGCGGGCGCTGCGAAGGAGGGCAAATCGAAGGATGCTAAGGAGGAAGAGGAGGTACGGCAAACATGTTTTTTTCTTGGTCATCGAGCTATTACAGCAATTGATTTTTTCCATGGCAATGCACATTTTTGAGCAGACAGAAGAAGTGGTAAAAAATGCGATGGATTTTGTTAAAAGTTTCTTTAGTAGCATCGTCGCCCAAAAGAATAAACTTATTCATGTAAGTATGTTTCCTCGTTTGCGGGAGGAATGGAAGGAAGCTGCTCACGAGCTAATTGGGAAAAGAGAAAAGCAGACGGTCGACGAGGCTTTGGCCTCGGTCCGCACTTCGTCTATTCGGAAGTCAAAAACAAAAATGGAGGGTGACACGGATGGATCTACTGTGTATACTGGGACTCGTGCTTTGGTGTCAGTGAAGGAAAAGGAGAGTGCGTGGCAGCGTGTGAGCGCTCGATTTCGCGAAGCCCCAATAATTCAGGGAATTCTAGATGCTGCAAAGCAGGCGGCAAAAACAGATGCAGGGAAGAAAGTGCAGCAGACAACAAAGAAGGTTAAGGACAAGATAAGCGATGCTCAGGAAGAGGTCCTAGAGGTTTGGGAGACCAGCCAAAACCCTTGGGTGTATCGATTGTCTTCAATTTATGATGGACTTTTTGGTGAAACTCCTATGGGTGTCGCGATTAAAGAAATCCGTCGTGCTGAGCCGGACTTTATTTTGGAAGAGTGGAAACAAAACATTGAGGAAATCGTTTTGCCAGGTGTTTTGGAGGCATTTCTGCATGGCAACAGCCGTGACTTGAAAAAGTGGTTTGGTGAAGCAGCGTACTCGCGTATGAACATTGCCATCCGTGAACGCAAGTCGGAAGGATTAGTCATGGATCCGCATGTTCTTAGTATCGACCACGTGGAAGTAATTGAAGCAACGGTACGAATATTTTTTGTGTAGTTGATATAATTTTATAACCAACACTCAAAACCACGCAGGCCGAGGACAAACAAGCTCCAATTATCTTAGTGCGGTTCCAGGCTCAGCAGATTAATTGTATCCGAAACCGTGAGGGCGAAGTTGTCGAGGGTTCAGAAGACGAGGTCTTGGCTTATTACTACATTTTTGCCTTCCAGCGCCACTATGACGAGGAGAATGAAACTCTCCGCTGGAGGATTGTGGATCTGCACATGCAGCGCGGTGGTAGGTATTACTAATAGCAGTTTCTAGTGATGGATTGCTGCCAGCTTAGCAGCAAATAATGTGGTGAATAGAGAACATCATTACACCTGAAATGGTAAAATGTACATCAAATCAAAGTTATCATACTTGTCGTACTCCGCCGCGTTCATGTTGGAATTTCGAAGGGTTTTTTGTCAAGGGAGACAAAATGATTATTAACGTTAACTTATTATTATAATCTTAAAACCTGTTTTATAGAGCACAAGGTTCACCTGGGGTTAATTCTACCTCAAATAGAACCCCACCCAAAATTTAAGTACACTGTGTATAGAGAATAGCAGCAAGAACAAAATAAGGCTGAAAGTAGAACAATTCAATCATCACCAATCATAACGAAGAAGCCCACCCAAGCTAAAATCTACAAGCTGTACATTTTTCACAACATGCCCCGCTCGTCAAAGTAGCTTCGCGCAATCCGCCAGCTACAAAACGTCGTGAACGAACGTGAGCAGCGTGCAATACAGCGCTACGCATACGACCTCACCGATCCCATGGAAGATGAACTAGACGAATACTACCATTTAGAGTTGGAGCATATCGACGGCAATCGCTACTACGCGCGGAAGAGTAAATACCGCAAGCGAGATGACCGCAGAAACACCTGCATGACGACGGATATTTGAGCGATACAGAGTTTCTGCCTCACTTCCGGGTCACGAGAAGTGCCGTCTGGAAGCTTGTCAAACTGATCAAGGACAATCTGCTGTTCCATTCAGCTCCTCACCGCACCTTCCGCGGAGAGGCTGAGCGTCATCTGTTTGTGTTGCTGAAGTTTATCGGCACGTATGGAAACGAAAACAACTGCCCAAAGCTAGCTCTCTTTTTCGGTCTTGGATCCGGTTCTATTCTAAACTATCTTGAGTGTGCAGCTTCAGCCATCCTCGCGCAAGAAGATTCAGCAATCACATGCCCAGATGATGCTGAGCGGAAAATCATTGCTGAGCGAGCTCAAATCAAGTACAGCTTTCCAAATTGCGTGGGTATGGTTGACGGGGCTTTGCTGCCTTTAGAACGGAATCAACAAGCAAAAGTAAGGTATTATTTTACATGAAAGGGTGGCTATGCCATCAATGCGTTAATCACCTGCGACGATATCGCGAGGGTGCGAGATGTTATTGTTGGCTGGCCGGGATCTGTTCACGACAACTGAGTGTAGACCAACTCGGTAATAAACCAAACGCCGATAATGCGCTTTGGTCATAACCAGTATCGTCTCGGTGATTCAACATTCCAAGCCTCCCCAATTATGGTGCCACCATATAAAAACCCACCGAAAGCAGAACTCGACCAGAATAATAGTCCTATTTGAATAAGGTGCTGGCGAAGCCTCGCGTGAAAACTGTGGTGAAGTGGTCCTGGAATTAACGGGCTAATAGAACACCTGCTCATTTAGTCTGAAACCAATCAATTACTAATATCAGTCACTTATAACATAGTCTTTTCCGAAAAAACAGAAATCCCGACCAGATACGGTGTAATCTCTATATGACTTAGTGTAAAGGTCAAAGACCGATATAATCAGATTTAACAGTATTAATTCGTCTGTTACTGAGAAACTGCTCAATAAATATAGAGACTGAAAAATGACATACCTAATGAACAAGTGCAAAGTAACACAGCGATAATTCCATTCTAGCCAATAACTTAATAATGCATGGTAGCTACATAACCACATATCACTAATCTTTCATTTTCTTCCTTCTAGTTAACTTAACTATTAATAATTCACTTCACCTTGTATTAATGTACTATCCTGTTCGCCGGTCGATGCTGCATCTGCTATAGTCTTTTTGATGAAGGACAAGGACATTGAAGTGCTGCTTCATAACAAGCAATTAAACTCGCTAGTGTTTGTAGAAATCAAGCGATATCAATGCTTTATTGTATATTTTAAAAATTGTACTTCTTGTTATTTCGTCACACAAAAGGCACGAACTTTACAGTTAGTAAAAAAAATGTAATCCATGACACTCAAATTGCTGTTATACGCAATACAAATCAGAACCAACTCGTCTTCATTTCACTATATAACGCGAGCATTTTGATACAGCGATATACTGTATATAGTAATGTAATGATCTAACGAATTAGGTGTAAAGTTATATTTATTTGTTAGTCTAGAGCATGACGTACTAAATTGTTTTGCATCACCGCATAGAAGCTGATAGAATGATTCACAGTGCAGGGACAAATATTAAATTGTGGTCCAGACTTTTTGTAATCTTATACATGTATTATCCTGGGGATAATAAAAGCTTCGGTGGGGGTAATGTTTATTATTAGGTTCAATGATGTCATGGTGGTTAGCTATTTTTTATACCCATTCCAGTCTGCGAAAATGCAGAAATTTATTTTGAGGCCGCTCTGAAAAATATAATGTTTTGCAGCTTGTGCCACAAAATCTTATTTTTTTATACTGCCCGCCCTCGAACATTATCTGAGCGGAGATTGATTATTTTTGGAAATCATTAGGTAAATCACGGATAACCAGATCTTTTCACTTGGTGACTATTTTATATTTCTGTAACAAACACATATAGCAAAATGCATATAATTTCCGTTCAGCTCACAAATAGGCAACTTCTCACTAAATGATTTTGTAATAAATACACTCACCTAATTGGTAGAAATGCTGGCCCAAGCTAGCTGCCCGGATCGGCCACCGACGAAAGCAGGACAACAGCTGCCGGAGGTGTTCAGGGGTACTCATAAGCAACAGATCGGTGCAAGGCATAGTATCAAGCTAGATAAAGGTGATCCGGAGGCTCGGAACCAGGTCAGCCAGAGGTGGAGATGGATGGCCGTCGATGGTGGTTTAGGGCCAAGGGGCGGATCGGCTTAGAGATGTACGTATGAGGGACCCTGAGGAAGGCTATTGTAACAGGGCTGCTGTTACGCGGCTTACACTGTTAGTTTGCAATGAGGAAGCGTGCAAATTGTGTTAGACCAAATGTAATTTGGTCCTACTTAGTTTACTTTAAATAAACCCAGTTAAGAAAATAATCAATGTATTAATTATAATCGATTAAGTATATATATATAATGATATATATATATATACTGTGAGGTGTGAGTGCTAGAAGGTAAGTTTAAGAGTGAATATATTAATGAGTGGTTAAGAGCTAACTAGTATAATTAGACCTAGACTAATCATAGTAACATGTAGTATAAAACTGATCTAATGATATTTTTATCATTAGATGACTTGTCAGATTCAATTATATCAGAATCTGTTCTCAAAGGTGGATTATGACAACTTATAATCCAATGTTCACAATTTCATGTATTACGACTGAAATTGAACTGTGGTATTTCTATTCAAATATCACTTATGTAATGGTACCCCATTACATCACCCCCACTCAAGCTGGTTGGCCAATAATATATCGTAATATTGGCCAATCGAGTGGTGGTACTTGTTGGTCATAACGATATTCAGTTATAACTCATCTTGACCAGAAGTAATCTGATGGTCAGCAAACGCAGCGGCGCTCGTACGAGCACTGCCGATGCATCGAAAACGGATATCACTTCTGCATCGCATGCGGAAGTGTTGTCGGACGCCGACGCTTCGAACGTAGTTTCGAGGCGCAAGGCAAATTCGCAAGATCGCTTGTCTCTCGTGGCAGACGCTGTGGAAGCAGTGTCTAAGCGAGGGCGGGGAGACGTCGCGAATGCGGCGTCTTCCGCATCTCCACCTGCCGCACGGCGGGTGTCAAAGAAGAAGTTTAACGACCTCTTCGGGGAGTCATCCGACTCCGAGTATGGGGGCAAGGACGATGATGTCCCTGTCAGCT
>MIQA02018734.1:0-12819 GCA_001887855.2 Sclerospora graminicola
AATGCCGATACATTTCTGCCGCTTCGTCTCGTCTATCTCACACCCCACCTTACGAGCAAAGGTGGTGTCTACGATAGACACTTCTGCGCCAGAGTCGAACAGCATGGTAGCTTACTGGCTATTGATTTTCCCATCCGCCTTGGCCTGCTTGAACCATTTTATCCGGCGAGTGATACTTCCAATAACCTCGCGACTCGCCAGGTAACAAGTTCAATTCCATTCGCACTTCAGACCGGGAATACTCATCCGTCCGTATACTGCTCACCAGGAAGGGGTCAGCCGTACCGGCCGGGGACCGGGTGACGTAATCGTCAAACTTACATGTATTGTCGGTTATCCTTTGCTTTGCTTCTTGATTATCCTCTTTACCGACATATGCATAGATACTAACACTAGACCGCTCGGCTCGAACCAGATTCCAACCTGGCGAGCGATCTAGTTTAACATCTTTTCCACTCCGGGCGGCAGCATTCCAGCATGCTTGGTCGGGACGTACCACTTCTTCATCTGGTTGTAGAATTCTTCAATTGGGCACAGTCCCGCCTCATGCACCTCCCCGCAAGTCTTACACGTGAACAGGCAGTGTTCCGCCGGGTGTCCCTTCCTCTCGCACTTCTTGCACGTCAGCCGCTTCCAACAGCTCCGGTCGTCATGCTTGATGGACCCACAGTGGGTGCACTTGCGCCTGGGGTAATCCTGGTCAGTTCGAGCCGGAAAACCCTTCGACTGACCGGACCCGGCTGGCAGCCTGGACGGCTGACTGGCTTCTGCCGAGAAAAGGTACCGATACTGTTCCCCCTTAGACTCGCCCCCAGATCGCTGATACTCCTCTTCCGAGCTGGTCGCGTCTGACTCTCGGGCGACCATGCGGACGGCTCGGGCCGTCCTGGTAAATGGCGGCCGGCCTCCTTGTTCCGCGTTGAATCGGGACTTGAAACGGCCGGTTCCAACTGCCGCCTTGGGGCCTCGCTTCTTCGCTCTTAGGTACGTGCGCAACGTCAATTCCAGCTCCGTGGTATTCTTCAACCGCAGTAACGCCAGCTGGTCTGCCAGCTCCCGATCGTCCAACGTGCTGATAAAATGTTCCACATGTTCACGGGCGGCTTCCGACCGGCTAGCATCTTCTTTAACGGGAATATCCGCTCTCATGCCAGCGACATTTAAACGATGGAGATACTCCAGGGGGTCTCATCCGCTCGCTTCTTGGTGTGGAAATATTGTCGCGCCGCTGATGTTCCAGATCCGCAGTATTGTTCCTCGAACGCACCGGCCAATCCCCTCCAATTTCCTCGGATTTCCCGGCTGAGCTGTTGGATCCAGTTTTTCGCTGGGCCCTTCATCAAATCCCCGAAGATCAGGCATTTCTCATAGTCCGACGTCCGGTCTCTGAGAAATGCCGATTTCGTCTTGCTCAACCATCCTCGGGCCTGGTCCTCGTCCGCGTCACGTCCGGTGAAGTCTTTCAGCTCGGACGTGGCCGACATTCGCACCCTCGTGATCGCTCCCGAATCCGCGTCAAACGCTTGGGCCGAGGCCATATGGGCTCGGCGGGCCATCCCCAGATCCAAGTCATCCGGATCGTAATGGTACTTGGCCGACTTGACGGATTCCATATCCACGTCGCTGAGAGACAGCTTCCTATTCGTTGGCCGACGTCCGGTCCGGCGACCTGTCTGGCGGCTCGGCGGGGCGGCATGGGGTTCACTCTGCTTGGACTGCACCGACTCCATGTCTTCGTCACTCGGCTCCCTCGCATAGTACTGGACTGGCTCGGGCGCCTGCGTTCCCCGACGAGCCGGCTGGTCCGGTGACTTCGGACTGCCGCGGCTGGCGCTCAGCCGACGCTGCTCTTCCAAGTATCGCTCCATCATCGCCGAGAACATGTTCTGCAGGTGATCCGGCACCTGAGGGGCGACTTGGGGGGCGACTTGAGGGGTGGCTTGAGTGGCGGCCGGGCTGCCAGATTGACATTCCTTCTTGATCTGCCCATCCGCGTCTTCGTCTTCCTCCTTCGGTTCTGGATCCGCCGTCGCCGTCCGCCAGGCCTGTACACTGTACTGGCCGGCGTTCTTCCGCTCGGGCGTACCCGGATCCTCGCGTCCTCCAAGTCTCATGGCCGTCGCCACACGCGCTGCTCCCCTTGGGCCAAGCGTCATGCGGGTGATACCCACCGATGAGTCAGACGAGTCCGCTTCCGAAGGGGCAGACTCGTACTGCGAAGAGCCTGAGTGTATCCCGGCCGGTTTGCTTGTTGCCGGCGGCGTGGACGGCGCCACTCCAGTCGTAGCTGTCATCTTCTTCGACGGCGGCGAGCAACCCACTAGCGGTACCAAGTGGTCGTGCAGGGCGCTGGACGCCTCCTTCAACTTGTCCATCTTCAGATCAAACAACTCGTTCGGATCAAACACGCCGGTGTTAATGCCGGCTTGTTTGAGTTGATCGAATAGTCCTCTAATAAGGGACACGTGGCCGTCTGAGAGAGTTGGGGGAGAGACGGGACCTTTCAATCCGCCTATGATCTTCGGCCGTGTTATTTTCAGCACCTTATCCGTCCGCAAGAATTGCCCCAACTCGTGAAGATGGAAAGCACGCTCCAAGTCTATATCCGTCGATAGGCCGTCCTGCTTCTCTTCTTCCTCTTCGAATCGCGGTTTGTCTTTGTAGGTCGAATAATCCAATTCCTGCCAATCCGGTTTCTTTAGGGGTAGGGGGGCCAGATCGCGACTTGGTCCCGATCCGGCCGGCTTCCCACTCCGGTCGTATCCGACTTCCGCTTTTTCTTCCTTGATTTTTTCTTTTATATCCATAATATGCATTTGTTCGTTAGGATCATGGTCGGAACCATGATCCTTCCTCGGACTATGGCGACTTGCACCATAGTCCGATCCGGCTCCATCCGTGTAGCGGCCGGCACTACAGTAAGTAGTACCGTAATCCGCCCCCGGCGGAGCCTCTAGGGGAGTAACTTCTTCTTTAATGTCAACCTCGAACTCCCCCAATCCGAGGCGACCATCGCATCCTTCCATCTTCAGCAGCATTGGGGGCGATATGCCTTCCCCCAATGCACCCGACACAACATCGTCAACAAATTTGACAGGTTTAGGTCTTTCGCCCGCTAGGGACTCGCGGTGATATCCAGGGTCACCAAGAGATCCGGGCACGCGCACCATTGTGGTGTAGTCGCTCTCAGAAAATCTTCCTGAGACGCGAACACCCACGGGGGTCCCAGACGACTGACTATCGGAGGGGGTACTCCGTCCATCCGAGTCATGATCCGATCCGGCATCCGGCCGGCTAGATCGGTCACTTCCATCCGCTTGATCGTAACTGCTCGGATGTTGCATGTTGAAAGCTCACCTTGTGTACCCGTCAGTACTGGGTGGTTAGCTCTCCTGGTGGACCCTAGGGCGAAAAGTGTAAATCCGTCCAATAGGGAGATGAGGGTTAGGACTAGGGGTAGCTCCTGGGCGGAAATCGTCACCGGGGAGCTCGTCTGGCAATACACTTGAACTTTGTATAGTGCCGGCTGGGCCGAGAATAATCGATCGGCCAGCTAAACAATAAGACACTTGAAGTTGTATAGTGCCGGCTGGACCGAGAATAATCAATCGGCCAGCTAAACCAATAACAATGAAGGGCGAATCCAAATGTGTATGTAAAGCAGATATAACTCCACACTCTTCCACAAAAGGCCAAAATGTCACCACTTCCCAATACTTAATACCGTGTTCAAAACACGGGCGACTTGAGGTGAGTATACGAAGTCGCCGCGACTCCCGGTCAGGGGACTTCCGGTGGGTTAACTTAACCTTCCCGGGCAAACCAATAACAGCAAGAGGGGACCTTGTTAGCCCTCTGCCGTGAACCAATAAAAGCGACTTGTGTCTAAGAAAGCGAAACGTATACTGATTTATCCTATATCCAATACTCCCTTTGTGTAACCTACCTCAAATAACACGGCTGACCAGTCATATACCTTACCCAACGCAACCCGGCTAACTCCGACTTTGTGTACCCGCCCGGCCGGTACACCAACCCTCAATGGTACCAACCCGGCCGGTACACCGAACCCATCTGGTACCAGTCCGAATGGTACATTGTACCCGGCCGACTCAGCCGGATAGCCACCCATCCGCGCCCCTCGGCCGCTGACGCTAGCAATTCCTTGGCAGCTTCTCATACGATCCGGGTGCCTACTCCATCCACTAGAACAATCATCTTCTTTCAGGCTCCCTTCACTCAATCCTTACAAACAATCCGCCATCTCGGCCGTCCGCCATCCGCGCCTCGGCCGTCAAACATCCGTGGTTCTCCCGTCTGCTCGGCCCGCCTGTTCGACTATCCACGCCCCTTGTCAGGTCCGCCGACTTGATTTCCAGCCTGGCGCCGCCTGGCCGCTTGTAGACTTCCTCGGCGGTGGCTATCCGGCGCCCACACCCTTGGTCCGTATTTCCGCCAATCAGAATGCGCCCTTTGGGAAGTACTTTGCATTATTTCATAAGTCGCTTCACCACAGTTCCGTTCACCTCATCCGTAAAGCTGATCGCGAAGATCCCCACTGGTATCGTAGACGGTACGCCCGCTTTCTCCTCTTCAGCGCTGATCCAGATGACAACGTCTGTGGTGGCAACGAGAACGAGGGTATTGCCCAGGTCCCCAATGAGGATTATCTGAAAATCCAGGACGTCAAACAGTTCGAGACGGTGGTGGAGTGCCTCACGGTGGTCTCAAGTTTTGTTGCATAACTCGAGTGCACAACATCTTTGTGAAAGCGCTAGAGAGTGCAAGACTCGGCCGCCCTCCGTGAAATCGATCGGCCGTGACGTGCACAACGTTGTTGCTCTCAACCTGGCGGCAATCCCTGAAGTTCTCAGCAGCTATGAGATGTAAAGAATAGTTTCAACATAGTCGGAAGACTCGATGTCAATAGAAAAGATCAAAGCCAACGGTTTTCTTGTCGTTCGTTTCCGTCTCCGACCATTAAATAAAGTCTGTCATAAAACCACACAGATCCATCACGTTGTTCCACGACACACCAACGACTTCCACAGCATTAGCCGCCCTGTCTTCTTGCCTATGTGGGCTTGTAAATGAAAGAAATGAACATTGGTGCTCGTTGCTATTGTAGTCCATCAAGTCCTGCTGTGGGCACTTGCAAACTAGTTGTCAGAGAATCCACAGACAGCTCGAGAAGATTCGTAACTAAAATCAAGTGACCGATTTTGAAAAGTACCATGGAATGTACCCACAATATAAGTCACATAGCAGGGACGATCTTCCTTCCATCCTGTAATTTGGTGTGCGATTCGGTGCGTTCATGGCATGCTTGGCGATTGCTGATATACCCATGCGTGCGGGACGAGTAATACATTGCATTATTGGCTACTGGTCCTTTGAGCCCTGAGAACCACTATTTTATAAGCTATAACAGTACCTTTATCTGTTTTTACTGATAATTGAACGATATCTAAAATAAGATCATAACGATATAGAAAATGTTCTCAACGGAACAAGACACAATTAGCAGATATTGGAAATGTTCTCAACAACTGGATGTAGGTTTTAGACAGATTGCACTTTAACATTTCCTAATCAACTTCTCAATTTACATCCTACAACCACCAAGTCCAATTTCTCTAAATTAATTCATTTGGTCATGAGCCCAAATATTGCAGACTCGTCAAGCTTACTCCGCGAAGACAATTACTTCGTGTGGGAGTCTAATGCACGGATGATACTAGAACAAAAGGACTGTTGATGCATTTGGATGCGATGAAGGCTGCGAAAAATGGTGATGAAATTGGGGAAGTCAGTGACATGAAGGCATTTGCAATTGTGACGACTGTGATAAGTCAAAATTTTCAGTCAATGGTTCGTTCTGCATCATCGACTGCGGAAGCGTGGGAGACGCTAAAAAGTTTTTCTAAAGACAAAGCGTGCATAATCAAGTTCAACTGAGAAGACAATTGCATGAGTTCAAGTTGGAAAAGGGTGGCAACTTGATGGATCATTTCTTGCGATTTGATCAAATTAGCATGTCGATGCAAGCAATTGGAAAGAGATTTCAGCATCGGAGCAACTAGCGATACTACTAGGAACCTATCAGAAGACTATGACGAAATTGTGAAAATTTTGGAAAATATGTCTGGCTTGGATGTATTTCAAGCTAAGGAAATTTTACATCAAGAATATTTTTTTCAAGAAAGGAGAGCAGTTAAATTGCTCTCAGAACGACTCAGGTTATTAACGGAAAAGGGACTCGGCCTAAAGGAGAAAGGAGCAAATTTTGGGAAAATGTTATGGTTGTAACAAATTTGGTCACAAAAAGCAAGACTGTTGGATGAAACCGGACAAGAAGAAATCTGACGAACAAGCGCTCATGGCATCGAACTACAATAAGAGTGGATGGTTATTAGATAGCGGAGCTACTAGCCATATGTGTTCAATGGAGCATGACTTTTCAGAAATGAAAATGCTCAAAGACCCGATTACAATTACGATTGCAAATAACAGGTTCTGGCGAAAGGGATCGGGGTAGTACGGATGGTACTGAAAATTAAACACCAATACGAATGGAAGATGTTCTATTTGTTTCAGATCTCGATAGAAAATTACTATCGATTCAGGCACTGGATTGGAAGTGGTTTTTAGCAAGACTTGGTGCGATATTAGAGCTAAGCAACATATTATAGATCGGATATCTAGGAAAGAAAAAATCTACGTTTTGGACTGTCAGCACCAGGAGCAAGCAAAATTATGCGAAGAATCTGGAAAAGAGACCAAGAAAGTCGATATCAGCATATGGTGTGCTAGACTTGGTCATGTACCAATGGCCAAAATGTTATCATTAGAGAAATGTGTGAATGAATTTAAAATTCAAGAAAAGGACACTACTCATGATGGAGAAGACGATGAACTGTGCGAAGGATGCATAGTAAGCAAATCATCGATGAATCCATTTCCAAAGGGAAAATATGGACAAGTGAAGACAAAAGATCTTTACAATTGGTGCATAGTGACGTTATGGGTCTTATGGAAATAATATCACAAGGAGGTGCAAGATTCGTGGTAACGTTAATTGATGATTATTCGATATTCGTTGTGGCATATTATATGAAGCACAAGTCGGAAGTATTTGATCGTTTCATGGAGTATATAGCGCTCATGGAAAATCAACTGGATACAAGAATCAAGTGCATTAGGACAGATAATGGCACGGAATACATCAACAAAACGTTTCCAGGCATGTGCAAGAACAATGAAATCATTCATCAGACAACGGCAGAGCGATGAATACAGCTGTTTATGTGACAAACAGGTTACCATGCGCTGCTCCTCCGAGCAAGACCCCTTTCGAGATTATTTTTGATCGCAAACCCGACATCTCAGAAATGTGCGTTTTTGGTGCGCAAGCAAAAAGAGTCAAATTGGATAAAAAGGCATTCAAGTGTATGTTTTTGGGGTATACAGATACAGTAAAAGGAGATAGAGTCTGGAATTACGACGCTGGACGTGTTACATTTACACGTTCGGGGACATTTAATGAGCGTCCGACATCGAAGTTCATGGAGATGATAACTGAAACACCAATAAATAAGGTACATCTGGATGAAGAAGATATGGAGTCGGTGGACTACTCGAATAATGATGATGCCATGGACATGGATGTTGACGGTGACATGAAACCTGGAACTGTGTACACTTCTGAACCGTTATTAAAAATTGATGATGTTCACATGAATGAAAAATTCGAAAACGAGAGTGAAGTGTGTCGAGCATTAACCGTGACCAACAACAGTATAGATAATCAAGTTGTGCAACATAATACTCTGGTAGAGGCAACTTCAAGGTCCCAAGCATTAGTGCCAGTGGGCTCAAGAAACATTGCGATTAGCGAAAGACACGAAGAAGGACGCACACTAAACAACTAAGGATCGCCTATGAGCAAGCGAGTGCGGCATTAGAAGCTCCGGTTACGTATGAAGACGCAATTGGATCTCCTGAAAAGGATTTATGGATCAAAGCAATTCAAGTAGAATTAATTTCTCTGGAAGAGAAGACATGGGGAACAGAAACCACAAAAAAGGAAGATGATTGGAACAAAATGGGTATGCGCAAGAAAGCGAAATGAACACATTGAGATTGAAAAATTTCAAGCCTCGACTCGTGGCACTAGGATATCGACAAAAGTATGGGATCGATTACACAGAGACTTATTCACCGGTCGTAAACTTGAATTCGGTTTGAATATTTTTTAGCAATTTGTTGTCATGGCGGAATGTTCGTACATCAATACGATATTGATACAGCAATTTTAAATGGAATATTAGAGGGAGAAGTATACATTCACCCGCCTCAAGGAATGGAGTCAAAACCGAGTGTAGTGTTCAAGCTTATGTGGTAAAGCGATGTAAAAATATCAGCCAAGTACTGTCATTACGCCCAGTCCCAGACACCGATGGAACGAGGGAGATCACGATCGAGATCGTTATCTCAATTACTAAGTGGAGTTCCCGTGGATGTAATATGAGGTGAGCAACTGCTGACATGACGTGTCAAGGACAGCCGTCCAGCCGATCTATGAATGGTATAGTGGTTGAAGTTGATCATGACACGAAGTTACGGCCTGATCGGCTTATTATGCCCGAGCAATGAAGATTAAATGTGGAATGAAGTCGGGCATGTGGAGTGACAGGTTGTGTGAGTGACGATAACCTATGGTTTGTCCGAAGATGACGTGGCAAGGCCTGATCAGGCCTGATCAGCCGAGATCGGTGTTCGTGAGTGATGATAACTTATGGTTTGTCCGAAGATGACGTGGCAAGGCCTGATCAGTCGAGATCGGTGTTCGTGAGTGATGATAACTTATGGTTTGTCCGAAGATGACGTGGCAAGGCCTGATCAGGCCTGATCAGTCGAGATCGGTGTTCTATGGTTGCCCTGACGGAGTATAGAGGTCGGAAGTATGGCTTAGCAGATGAATTGAGTCGTGATGATGATGACCAGAGCGTTCCCGAGGTGATCAAGGGCTGATCGGCCTGATCACCACCTGATCACTCAGCTGATCACAATGCTGATCGTGATCAGGGCTGATCAGCCCCAAATCTGCGCCCAGATGTAAAGGCAGATGAAGCTCTCACTCAAGCCGGCTTGGATCGGCCGATCACGGCCGATCGCGGTGCTGATCACGATCGGGATGGTGAAGATCGGCATAGAGTTTGATCATGATCAGTCGAGGACCGGATCGGGATCAGTCGAAGATCAGTCAGAAAAGGGTACGAATCAGGTTGAAGATCAACGAAGAACGTTCTACGAAGATGCTGGAATAATTCAGGTGGCAAGAAGTTCAAGGTAGAAGTAGGTAAGCCACATAGGTTGGTGTAGGTTACATTTGGTACTGGATTTTTTAGGTTTATAATATTAATATCAGGTTCTGTTTTCCCTCCAAGTAAAGAAGTCGTTGCGCCACTTGGCGCTACTTTTGGGAACGGGGGGCTAACAAGGCTCCCCCCGTTCATTTGTTCCTGGACGAGACGCGCATAGGCGCACTTTGGCTCGACAGAAGTCCCACGACGGGATTTACTTGGGTTAAACACCCTCACGAGGTTTAGATTTTCCCCCTAAAGCAAAGAGTCGCTCCGCCACGTGTGCGGTCATTGGGAGCACAGGGTTGATTAGTCCCCTCTTGCTCATCTATTTTCCCGGTTAAGACGTGCTAAGGCGCATTTTGGCTTACCGGAAGACCCCCGACGGGTTTGTTTTAGGTGATCTAACCTCACCCGCAACGCGCACGTGTTTAGAACACGTTAATAATATTGGTAAAGGTTTTGTGGAGATAACGTTTGTGGATTACTGTGGAAGATCGTGGTTTGATCGCGTTTTCTTGGTTTCGTATTATCTCTCTCTCATTGGCTGGCCTGATCAGACGAACTTTCCTGATCAGCGCCTAGATACTGATTAAGTATCGACCCCAACCCGTTCTCCGGTGAAGATTTCCACCCGAGGACACCCCCCGTCTCGAGAAAGTCAAACCCTCCGACCTGATCAAGATCATCCTTTTCGTCACCGAGTCCACCTAAGTGAGTGTAATCAGCCCCGATCAACGGGTACACAAGGTGAGATGAAGTTGAACATAGATCCTGACGAGCATGAAGACCGACCAGATGACCGGGAGGATCAGATCAGTCACCACAATGGTGATTCATCTGATTCTGATGCTGATCAGGATCAACGGAGTACCCCTCCGATAGTTGGTCGTCCGGGCCAGTGGGTATCCGGATTCCACCCACGACTTCGGTCATGGATTTGGAAATCGGCTCCACCACAATGGTGCGCGTGCCCGGATCACTTGATGACTCTGGAATCACCGTGATTCCTTTGATGATGAAAAATATGTGAAAATCAAAGTGGAGGAGACTTTTTCGGGTGTATTGGAGGAAGGCGTATCGCCTCCTATGCTGTTCATACCTAAAGGAAGCGATGGTCGACCTGGTCTGGTGGAGTGCCAGGTCGAAATTAAAGATGAAACAACTCCCCACATGGCCCCGATCGGGGCCGATCTGGGTTATAGTAAAGTTAACTATAGCCCGGGAAAGGATCGAGGTGCTAACCTTGATCCTATGCATAAGCAGAAAATGGAAAAAGAATGGGGACTGATTGATATGATCTACCTAAAAACATGGAACCCAATTGTATATAGATCGCCGCAGAACTGAACCTAGATTTTGTGTAAATCAAGGGGTTAGGATGATGATCAACCACACAAGGGTAGCCTTACAACTATGCCCAAGGTCCCTGAGCCAATGCAGTTGATATTGACACTTACGATGGGGCGTTCTCTGCAATAAATACGCCGACCATATCAACTTTGATCTGACCAGGGGCGATCAGGTCGGTACGCCGATCATATCAACTTTGATCTGACCTGGGGCGATCACGTCGGTACGCCGATCATATCAACTTTGATCTGACCAGGGGCGATCACGTCGGTACGCCGATCATATCAACTTTGATCTGACCAGGGGCGATCAGGTCGGCATTGACCGAGAAACGCTCTGATCAGGTCAGCATCGGCCGAAAAACGGCCGATCAGCCTTTGATTAGGGCGAAACACCATTGTTTGTCGATACGGTATGGAATTCTTCTAGTCTGATGGAATCTGTCCAGTGTGATCAAAGTGTTGTCGAAAGAATCTGCCCCGATTATCAAGTTGATAAGGCGTCCAGACCGGGGCGACCTGGTAACCAGCCCGACCAGTGATATGGATAGATATGTGATCTGTCGAACGAGTAGATGAAATACCTACGTATCCAGTATTGCTATATATCTTGCATCTCCAACACTTTTCGTCACTACAAGATATTGCATAAAGGTACTGCTACAGAAGTGCTGTGATTTCCGTGGGGATTAACGTTTCGAATATGGTAACGGCTGCTCAATCGGACAAGAAGTCGAATTTTGCCATCTCAGGTACATTGAACTCAACGAGCAGTTACGCTTCAGAGATTCACTGTCCTCTTGCAATGCCAAGATCTCGTATATTGGTCGTCGTACTGAATTAGCACACTACAATTTGCTAGTTTGTGACGGATGCCAAGATCTCGTATATTTTTGGTCGTCGTACTGAATTAGCACACTACAATATGCTAGTTTGTGAAGGATCCTCAGGCTTATGCTGCTAAGTCGCAAGCAACCCTGTTAAAGCTATGCGAGCTTCAGCTAACGACATGTTTGTATAATCTTGTGGTGTCTTTTATGACGTCACTGCTTACGCAAACTCAAGAGCAACTCGATGATCACTGCATGAGTCTCATTGGAAATATTATATTATTTCTGGGTTGGTGGCGTTTAGCATTACTTCTTTCATTCTCACCGGTAGATCCCGCGACCAAGCTTTCAGCTAAAAAGGGAAAGTTACTTAATCGCTTCGTGACGTTCACAGTGCTATGTTTATGGAGAGATCAGGATGATTGACGATCGCCAAGGAGTTGGACCATAATCGGTCCAGAAGTGGTACGGATCAGTTTGAAGGTGCAACAAAGATGGACAAGGTGGTACAAGCGCAGTCTACATCGATCTGTAAGTCGGGAAGCTACTCAACACGTTCGGGTCTATCAAAAAAGTTGGCGCACTGTCAAGACACATGCAGGTGTATATACAGGTGGCAAAGTGCAGATTTTTACTGGTCGCACAAGCGCCGACATGAAGCCTCGAGCTCTCTTGGCGTGCGTGTTACATGATGATATTGCTATTATTGACGCGAAAATTGGCGAATTGCATTGTACACTGCAACAAGATGTCGATAGTGAGGATGCAAAAGAGTCGTTTGTAGTATTTGCCGTGCGTCCAGGCAAGAAAAATCATCTTGTGACCGCTGGTCGCAATCTACTATTGCGTGTGTGGGACCTAGACACGTCCAAATGTATTCGGACAATCCAAGCTCATGATGCACCTGTGCTGGCAATGGATTTTGATCCATCAGGAACGTTACTGACTACAGGAGGAAGTGATCGTTCAGTGAAAGTATTTGATATCGACGAAGGCTTTTGTGCGCACAATTTTTGGGGCCACTCGGGTATTGTCACGCTCGTGCAATTTCATCCAGATGCAGCACGACTTTATCTCGTTTCAGCTAGTGATGACACGACGGTGCGGATTTGGGACTTGTTTACGCAAAAGCAGGTGGCGTGTATCCAAGATCACATGAGTCTCGTGACCAGTGTCGCATTCTCGGAAGATGGTTATACCATGCTGTCCGCTGGACGTGACAAGGTCGTCAACCTTTGGGATTTGCGGGATCAGAACTTAGCAAGACAGTTT
>MIQA02018734.1:13002-23800 GCA_001887855.2 Sclerospora graminicola
ATGAACTCTCGTATGGAAAATTCTCGAGTGATGTACTTACCAAGATGTTGTTAGGGTGTTTAGACGGATATTTCAACTCCGGAATGGATCACTTATCCCATAAAGCTACGGGGAACGCATTTGATGACAAGTTGTACGAGAGGAATTGTGTTGTGCTACCTCCGTATACGGTTTTATGACAAATGGTCTCGACAAAACGCTGAAGTCGGTTTATGTCGTTTCTGTATCTCCACCAAAACATATATTACCAAAACTCCGCATGTTTGACGTTATCACGCTTCGGGAATTTAACTACAAGCCACAACAGTCTTGAAACAAGTAGCTCCTCGAAGTGATCAGAAATCCTCATTGATACTCCCTGTTATAACACGTCGATCAATGATTAGATTCGCACGAATCAGAGGCAATTAATCGTAACCAATTAAAGTTTGGTGGTTGTCGTTGAAGTGTTCCTTCACATCAGTAGCGCGAGGTGATCAAGAAATCCGATCGGGCTTCGTGTTAAGGTATCATCGACCTGATCATCGTCAACCGGAGTAATATCGATCAGATAGGAGCCGATCGAAGGCCGATCGATTCTGCAATGTTCGATCTAAATAAGTTACGTCGAAATGTTCTCATTGTGGAACAGTTTACCCATGACGATCAGGGCGGTTGAAAATGATGGTGTACGAGAAGGTGGCATGAACTAACTGTGGATCTTAGCTTTACAATCTGAGCGTGAAAGCACAAGTCGGGGTTATGCAAATCGAATTTGACTTAATGACAGATCGATCGATCTGCGATTATTGACCGATCTGGACACGAACGGGTTGTTTTCGGATTTTGATCAAATATAATTGCTTCTAATACGGCACTCGGAACTATAGGTGACAACTTGGATCGATACTGTGGAGTTTTGGTGACGCAGGCAATAGCCAGAGTGCTATAACCTTCGTTGAGAGTACCGATTGGAGCTGACAAGGAAGGATTACAAGTCTGGGGCGATCTAACTGAGGATGTCGCAAGCGGATGTGCAATGAATCATGAACCAAGACCTGATCTGGTGCCGTTTGGCTGGTCCGATCTGGTCTCCCACCGATCAATCTGGTTTGAAATTCACGTATCTGGCGCATTTGCGTAGAATGTTTCCTAGGTTTCTCGATCATTCTTACAGATAGGAATAGATCGGGCCTGATCTGGAGCTGTATACGCTGGGATTAAAACTCGTCGATCTGCTTCCTGAGTTGCATGCATACTTGGAGGTTTCTTCCTAGACTTAAGCCTTCAATTGATCACTGCATCGATCGACGGATTTCGGTTCTTTTGGAGATGATGACCAGACTCCGCCCTGAAGTTGGCTCGATCGGTTACCATATCGTCATGTTCGATGGAACTTGAGATATTTATCACGTGTATTGTCCTGAGTGGATGGGCCGGCCCTCCTGAAACAATATGGCTTTGGCGAGCATTAAAGACACCCGACCTCTTCATGCAGGTTTACATGTTGCCATCCATGGTCAGAGGCCAGCTCATGAACCAAGCGAGTAACTCGACTGTGGAAATGGTTTTACGGCAAACGATGTATGAAGACGCGATCTGTATGGGTCTTAAAGATTAGCGATATGGAAGTATGCGGATAATGAATGATCAGCAGACTTTACCAGAGTGGTGACAAACGTGTTTGAACATTTCTGAAATGGAGAACCGTGCTAGGTGAGATCAGGCCGCTACCGTTGTGCGGTAACGACCAGACTCAGGGGCGGCTGTGGTAAAGCGATGTAAAAAAATCAGCCAAGTACTGTCATTACGCCCAGTCCCAGACACCGATGGAACGAGGGAGATCACGATCGAGATCGTTATCTCAATTACTAAGTGGAGTTCCCGTGGATGTAATATGAGGTGAGCAACTGCTGACATGACGTGTCAAGGACAGCCGTCCAGCCGATCTATGAATGGTATAGTGGTTGAAGTTGATCATGACACGAAGTTACGGCCTGATCGGCTTATTATGCCCAAGCAATGAAGATTAAATGTGGAATGAAGTCGGGCATGTGGAGTGACAGGTTGTGTGAGTGACGATAACCTATGGTTTGTCCGAAGATGACGTGGCAAGGCCTGATCAGGCCTGATCAGCCGAGATCGGTGTTCGTGGGTGATGATAACTTATGGTTTGTCCGAAGATGACGTGGCAAGGCCTGATCAGGCCTGATCAGTCGAGATCGGTGTTCGTGAGTGATGGTAACTTATGGTTTGTCCGAAGATGACGTGTCAAGGCCTGATCAGGCCTGATCAGTCGAGATCGGTGTTCTATGGTTGCCCTGACGGAGTATAGAGGTCGGAAGTATGGCTTAGCAGATGAATTGAGTCGTGATGATGATGACCAGAGCGTTCCCGAGGTGATCAAGGGCTGATCGGCCTGATCACCACCTGATCACTCAGCTGATCACAATGCTGATCGTGATCAGGGCTGATCAGCCCCAAATCTGCGCCCAGATGTAAAGGCAGATGAAGCTCTCACTCAAGCCGGCTTGGATCGGCCGATCACGGCCGATCGCGGTGCTGATCACGATCGGGATGGTGAAGATCGGCATAGAGTTTGATCATGATCAGTCGAGGACCGGATCGGGATCAGTCGAAGATCAGTCAGAAAAGGGTACGAATCAGGTTGAAGATCAACGAAGAACGTTCTACGAAGATGCTGGAATAAATCAGGTGGCAAGAAGTTCAAGGTAGAAGTGTCAGGTAAGCCACATAGGTTGGTATAGGTTACATTTGGTACTGGATTTTTTAGGTTTATAATATTAATATCAGGTTCTGTTTTCCCTCCAAGTAAAGAAGTCGTTGCGCCACTTGGCGCTACGTTTGGGAACGGGGGGCTAACAAGGCTCCCCCCGTTCATTTGTTCCTGGACGAGACGCGCATAGGCGCACTTTGGCTCGACAGAAGTCCCACGACGGGATTTACTTGGGTTAAACACCCTCACGAGGTTTAGATTTTCCCCCTAAAGCAAAGAGTCGCTCCGCCACGTGTGCGGTCATTGGGAGCACAGGGTTGATTAGTCCCCTCTTGCTCAACTATTTCCCGGTTAAGACGCGCTTAGACGCATTTTGGTTTACCGGAAGGCCCCCGACGGGTTTGTTTTAGGTGATCGAACCTCACCCTCAACGCGCACGTGTTTGGAACACGTTAATAATATTGGTAAAGGTTTTGTGGAGATAACGTTTGTGGATTACTGTGGAAGATCGTGGATTGATCGCGTTTTCTTGGTTTCGTTATCTCTCTCTCTCATTGGCTGGCCTGATCAGACGAACTTTCCTGATCAGTGCCTAGATACTGAATAAGTGTCGACCCCAACCCGTTCTCCGGTGAAGATTTCCACCCGAGGACAACCCCCGTCTCGAGAAGGTCAAACCCTCCGACCTGATCAAGATCATCCTTTTCGTCACCGAGTCCACCTAAGTGAGTGTAATCAGCCCCGATCGACGGGGACACAAGGTGAGATGAAGTTAAACATAGATCCTGACAAGCATGAAGACCGGCCAGATGACCGGGAGGATCAGATCAGTCACCACAATAGTGATTCATCTGATTCCGATGCTGATCAGGATCGACGGAGTACCCCCTCCGATAGTTGGTCGTCCGGGCCAGTGGGTATCCGGATTCCGCCCAAGACTTCGGTCATGGATTTGGAAATCGGCTCCACCACAATGTCACTATTGGCTCAAGACGCTATATCGAGTGGCAAAACCTGGTTTTTCAGGCAACCACCGATCTAGTCAGCGAAGAGAAAGAAGTAGAAGAGGACCAGACTCCGATGGTGGATAAACCCGAGTACCGGACCCCTTCTAAAATATTGACGCGGAGCCGGCCGTCGCCGGATCCGGCTGAATGTATTGGCCGAAGCTACGCCCCGATCGCGGAACTGGTTTTGCCCACTCAGTGGGAGACGGACGAACGACAGGGTCGGGAGAAAGGACCAGGCAGAGTTGCATATGCGGTCAACCCCGATGACAGTCGGTGTGACGACCGAGGTGAAGGCGGATCGGCCCAGCCGGCCGAGCAGAATTCGGAAATAGCCGAAGGCGGATCGGCCCAGCCGGCCGACCAAGATCCCGAAGCAGCCGAAGCCAATCAAGTCTGCATTCATGAAGGGGGCGAGCTATACGTTGAAGGCATGGAAGAGCAGATGGCGGTGCTACCTGAGGTGACCCCCTGCCCCCCAGCGGTCACTATCGACGATCTACAAGTGGGAGACCCGGATGTGAACACCCCGGAGGAGATCAGCAGATTGAAGGATATTATATGGAAAAGACGACATCTGTTGATCGGACCAGGGAACGCACTTCCTCCGGCCGCCCATGGGGCGGTATGTGATATTGATGTGGGAGGCGCCAAGCCGGTAGCACAGAGATGCCGAAGAGTCGCCCCCCAATATCGGGAAAAGCTGTCAGAGCTTATCAAGGGTTTGCTGGCCACCAAGATAATTTAGCCGTCCACCTCGCCATGGGCTTCGCCCATTGTAATTATTATTAAGAAGAATGGGGTGGATATAAGGTTGTGCATCGATTACCGGCTGGTGAACCGGCTGACTAAGCTGATGATTTATCCGATGCCGCTGATAAACGACCTGCTGGAGGACCTGGATAAAGTTTTGTGGTATTGCTCACTGGACATGGCTAGTGGATTCTGGGTGGTCTCTATGACCGATCGTGCACGGGAGATCTCTGCATTCGTGACGCCTTTCGGGTTGTTCGAGTGGAACCGGATGCCGTTCGGTCTGAAGAATGCCCCGCAGATCTATCAACGGTTGATAGATAACGCGCTGTACGGACACTTCAAGATCAAGGCGGATCAAGATCCGGCTCTGGTCGGGGATGTGTTTGCCGAAGGTGACCCGAACCCCGACCCAAAACCTTCAGTTTTGGGGCGGCGGTCTTACATTGATGACATTCTCGTTACGGCAACTACCTGGGATTTACTGTGTGACAAAGTGGAGAAGTTGATGATTACGTGTGGAAAGTGGAATCTTTCGATTAGTGTGGCTAAGAGTTTCTGGGGTAAGACCAAGGTGACCTATCTGGGTCATCAAGTGTCGATTGCCGGATTGGAGGCTAACCCGAAGGATTTGGAGTCCTTGAGTAATCTGCCTTTCCCGCGATCCCTAAAAGCTATGCAATCCTTTTTGGGCAGCCTGAATTATTACAGTCGGTTCATCGAGGATTTTGCAGTCTATGCGGCGGTCTTGTATGAGTTGCGGGAGGTGGATTCCCATAAGCTGAGAGAGCAGGATAGGCAAGCGGAGACGCAAGCCGGGCCGGCAATTTCAGCCAATGAGGAAGCGCCCTTTTCGGTTATTTCAGCCAATGGGGAAGCGCCCTTGTCTGACCAGACAAGCGACCGGCCGCCGGACCCCGGCGCGGCCGGCCCGGACGACCACATGACCCGAGCGATGGTGGCTTTTGGCATGTTAAAGGCGAAGATGGCGACCACACCGGTCCTGAAACATTTCGATGTTAAAAAGACTCCGGTGGTCATCATCTACGCTAACAAGTGGGCCATCTCGGCCGCTCTCGTGCAAGATCATGATGGAGTGTACTGTCCCGTGACCTTCACCAGCCGGACCTTAAAAGTTAATGAAGTTAATTATGGGTTGGTGGATAAGGAAGTTCTGGCTCTATTACGGATCTTGGATGTGTGTTATACTATGCTGGTGTCTCGGACTATCAAAGTACTATCCAGACGGTCGACCCTATCATGGCTCCTGACGGCGAATGGGATTGATGGCCGGCTGGGGAGATGGGCGGCTCTGTTGTCTCAGTGGTCCCTCGAAGTTATTAAGTGTACTAAAGGGGAAGAGGAAATACTGGGCACACTGGCTGCCAGCATTACCCCCCGGGCAGAAGTGGAGGAAGCACTGATAGCGATCGCACCTCGGAAGCAGCCTCGACAAACTATCGTATTGCCGCCGCCAACAGTGGGACCCACGGAGGAACTAATGGTTTTGAGTTTCGATGGGTCGGCGAGTGTAAAGAAAGGGGTCGGGGCCTATAGTGCTATTTTGTGGAAGCTGCCCGAATGGAAGGCGATCGCGGCCGCCTCGGATTTCACGCCTGGCATCACGGTGAACGAAGCGGAGTATAGAGGACTGCTGCTTTCTCTAGATCTGTTGGCTGGCCGGACACAGGGGCGGATTATCATATGCGGTGATTCCAACCTAGTGATCCGGCAAATCACCGGAGAGATAGATTGCAAGGCGCCGCGGCTGAGGCTGCTAAATGATCGGGTTATGTCCGCCTTGCGGAGGTGGCCGGAGCACGAATTGCTGCACGTCAAACGAGACTGGAATAACAGCGCAGACCATCTGGCCACCTTGGCCATGCGAGATCAGATCGGACTCACCGTTTCGGATCCAGGATTGTTGGACGAATTGGCGGAGATGAACAAACTATCGGAGATAATCAAACCGGCCGCTAGAGACGAGGGTCCCTCGCCCGAATCCAGCCGTCCCGTGGAAGAGGAATATAGCGACCGCGACTGGGAACAGGGCGTCCACGCCCGATCAGACCAAGAAGTGCCCTGCAGCAATAAAAGGTCCCTCTAGGCGGAACCCCGAGCTGGCAGGCGAGTCGTCGTCCACGAGAACAAGGCGGCAGACGTTGGCCTTGTCAATTTGCAAGACTGGAGATGAATCAAGACAATGTTAGTATTGGTGGGCATGCTTGCTAGCCAGTGTGGAGACCGACCGAGTTATGGAGATATTATGAAGTGGTGGGGTGACGTACCAAAGCGAGGCATGGATGGGCGGTATCGGGTCAAGTGAGTTCGAGTGAGATCGTGTCCCGACCGTTGTGCGGCCGTGTCGCGACTCAGGGGCGGCTGTGGTGAAGCGACTTATGAAATAATACAAAGTACTTTTCAAAGGGCGCATTCTGATTGGCGGAAATACGGGCCAAGGGTGTGGGCGCCGGATAGACGCCGCCGAGGAAGTCTACAAGCGGCCAGGCGGCGCCGGGCTGGAAATCAAGTCGGCGGACCTGACAAGGGGCGTGGATAGTCGGACAGGCGGGCTGAGCAGACGGGTGGACTATGGATGTTTGACGGCCGAGGCGCGGATGGCGGACGGCCAAGATGGCGGACTGTTCGTAAGGATGGAGTGAAGGGAGCCTGAAAGAAGAGGATTGTTCTAGTGGAAGGAGTAGGCACCTGGATCGTAGGAGAGGCTGCCAAGGGATTGCTAGCGTCAGCGGCCGAGAGGCGTAGATGGGTGGCTATCCGGCCGAGCCGGCGGGTACAATGTACCATTCGGACTGGTACCATATGGGTTCGGTGTACCGGCCGGGTTGGTACCATTTGGGGTGGTGTACCGGCCGGACCGGTACACAAAGTCGGAGTTAGCCGGGTTGCGTTGGGTAAGGTACATGACTGGTCAGCCGTGTTATTTGAGGTAGGTTACACAAAGGGAGTATTGGACATAGGATAAATCAGTATACGTTTCGCTTTCTTAGACACAAGTCGTTTTTATTGGTTCACGGCAGAGGGCTAACAAGGTCCCCTCTTGCTGTTATTGGTTTGCCCGGGGAAGGTTAAGTTAACCCACCGGAAGTCCTCTGACCGGGAGTCGCGGCGACTTCGTATACTCACCTCAAGTCGCCCGTGTTTTGAACACGGTATTAAGTATTGGGAAGTGGTGACATTTTGGCCTTCTGTGGAAGAGTGTGGAATTGTATCTGCCTCATATACACATTTGGATTCGCCCCTTCATTGTTATTGGTTTAGCTGGCCGATTGATTATTCTCGGTCCAGCCGGCACTATACAAACTTCAAGTGTCTTATTGGTTTAGCTGGCCGATCGACCCTTCTCGGCCCAGCCGGCACTATACAAAGTTTAAGTGTATTGCCAGACGAGCTCCCCGGTGACGATTTCCGCCCAGGAGCTACCCCTAGTCCTAACCCTCATCTCCCTATTGGACGGATTTACACCTTTCGCCCTAGGGTCCACCAGGAGAGCTAACCACCCAGTACTGACGGGTACACAAGGTGAGCTTTCAACATGCAACATTCGAGCAGTCGCGATCAACGGACGGAAGCGACCGATCCAGCCGGCCGGAAGCCGGATCGGATCATGACTCGGATGGACGGAGTACCCCCTCCGGTAGTCAGTCGTCTGGGACCCCCGCGGGTGTTCGCGTCTCAGGAAGATTTTCTGAGAGCGACTACACCACAGTCGGAAAGCGGCTGAAGATTGCCGGCGCGGGCTTAATCTTGCTCGGGTTAAACTTGAAACCCTAGAGCTCGATGATCGCGCCTGGCTTCAGCATAACGCCGACCTGAAAAACCTCGCGGTGCAGACTATGGAGAGGTGGACCAAACCGAACACCGGTTCGGGGTCAGTTCGGACGGCCTTACAACGGCTTCCTGGGCTGATCAGCTCTTTTACTTCATCTGGAACACCGCCACAGTCTCCGGAGTCTGCCCCGCCTTCACCCGCGTCCTCCGTCGCTTCCTTGCCTGTTCGTAGTGCTGATCAGCCCGTAATCAGCACTTCAAAGGCTTCTGCGTGTATTCAATCTCGTTCACCGGCGACTCCGAGATCAGCGCCTTCGGTCTTGAGTTCTGGGAAGCGTAAGCAGACCAGCTCGTCGAAGAAAAAGATGATTCCCGCCAAGCGATCACGTCTTGTGATTGACTCGGACGACGAATCGACTGATCTGGACGAGAGGACGTTGTCTGTTCTGGCCCGATCGCGCAGCACTGATCGCCGTACGCAAGCACCAAGCTATTCAGGCGTAAATTCGTTGGCCCAGGCCGTTACTTTGCTGGAGTCAGATGACGACGATGACGATGATCTCGAGGAGGAACAACCGGCTCAAGCTGATCCTAACATTCCTCCAGCGGCCACTAGGGCAGCGACCGCCCCGCCGCCCAATTTCACGGGCGTTTTCATCCCGGCGCAACAATCGTCGGTCGGAGAAGATGATTACAGTTACAATCCGAACCAAAGGTTCATGGATCTGTATGTCGTCATGGAGGGCAAGCCGACTTCTGCCCATATGGCAACACGGAAACCTTGGAGTGCTGATCAGGTCTGGGATCTGACGCCTCGGGTTCTTGAAGTGCGGCAGAAACTCGTCCCTCGCTTGTGGTCCCGCCCGCCAGGCTGGATCTTTCCGACCAGATCGCCGGCGCCCAAAGACAAGCAGTGGCAACCAAGGGTGCTGACCAGAGGTGCTATTGAGCTTCTGATCGATTCAGCACCCTGGGATGTCCTCCTGACACCTATGCCCGGGCTGGCGTTTCCTGATCACCCTTGGTTTGTCGAGCTGCAGGGACGCTTGGCTTTGTATTACCAGGAGCACGTGCAAGCAACATGGGAGGCGACCCACCATTTCCCGATCACGACGGCGATGCGCAAGGACGCGTGGATCGAGCATTACCATCATGCTCGCAAGCGTCGACGCACCAAAGCCGGGGCTGCTTGGGCCACGATCTGCGATTATATCGTCGACGGAATCCAGCACGGCGAGTGTGATCTGGACGTTTTCCTGTTCCCTGGCGTCCTGCATTTATCTGTTCGTCGAGCGGGATCGCGAGGACTCAAGGCTGACGGCGGAGATTTGTATCCCGGTTATGGGCATATAACTCCGGTCGCCACGTTGCGTGATTGCCTGATCTGGACCGATCAGCAGGAACCTTGGCGAAACCAGTTTCGATCAAGTCCCATGGATCATCCAGGGTACACGGTTTCTCGCCTGCGCACTAAGTATGGCCTGTGATCGTCGTGATAATCAACTTCTATTTCGTTTTCCATAATCACTAATATATCACGACAGTTCTTGATGATTTTTCGCATTCCACCTTCGTATATCTTGTTCATGTCTCATTATCGCTTCCATCTTGTATGTCGATCGCTCTCATGCGTACAGGTATAATTCTTGAGTAATATATGTATGTATATGTATCCGTTTACTCCAAACCAGCTCAACCACCCTGATCTCCACTTGCCCGATCATTACATTTGGCTGATCAGTCACAATGTGTCAACCCAGGCTATTGAGATTCCTGGTTGCCCTCTTCGTGGGTTTGCATCACTCCAAATCGATTTCGTCTCACCCGATCACGTTCAAATTCTCTTAATAGAGCTCCACAGTTCAGATCACGTTCATCTACCCACTCGGGATCGTCATAACCCTTCCATCGAACCAAGTAATCACGATGGGTTCGGCCAAATCGGGTCTTCTTGCCTGATCGGGTATCCAAAACCTTCTCCACCTCGAATTCATTCGGGTCCAACGCTCTTTCCCAACTATCTTCGTATAAGAGAGCTTCGTCAAAATCAAACCTTGGCTGATCATCGCATGACAGCCTAGTTTTAGGCCGATCAGGGTCCTCTCGGACCAGTTTCAACTTCGACAAGTGAACAATCGGGAAAATTCCATAATCAGTACCCGCGGTAATCAGCCGAGCGGCAAGATCACCGATCCGTTCGGCTATACGGAACGGTCCGTGCCACATATGTGCTAACTTCTTGGCATATCCTTCTTTCACGCGATCCAAGTAAAGCCAAACCCTTGATCCCGGATCGATATTATGCGAATCGGCCTGATCATTGTTCCGATCAGCTCTTTCTTGGATGGTCGCTTCATATGGTCCTCTGGCCCTGGATCAGTCCGATCGATCAGTGATCTACTCTTGAGATCCATTTCAGTATGTTCCACTTCGTGATCAGTCTCAATTGGTGTATGGAGATCGTGATTGTTGGAAAAGAATTATGTGTGGAAAATGTGATCGTAAAGGTCACCCTTCTGATCATTGTTTT
>MIQA02018735.1:0-18963 GCA_001887855.2 Sclerospora graminicola
GAATGCGACACTGGTCACGAGACTCATGTGATCTTGGATACACGCCACCTGCTTTTGCGTATACAAGTCCCAAATCCGCACCGTCGTGTCATCACTAGCTGAAACGAGATAAAGTCGTGCTGCATCTGGATGAAATTGCACGAGCGTGACAATACCCGAGTGGCCCCAAAAATTGTGCGCACAAAAGCCTTCGTCGATATCAAATACTTTCACTGAACGATCACTTCCTCCTGTAGTCAGTAACGTTCCTGATGGATCAAAATCCATTGCCAGCACAGGTGCATCATGAGCTTGGATTGTCCGAATACATTTGGACGTGTCTAGGTCCCACACACGCAATAGTAGATTGCGACCAGCGGTCACAAGATGATTTTTCTTGCCTGGACGCACGGCAAATACTACAAACGACTCTTTTGCATCCTCACTATCGACATCTTGTTGCAGTGTACAATGCAATTCGCCAATTTTCGCGTCAATAATAGCAATATCATCATGTAACACGCACGCCAAGAGAGCTCGAGGCTTCATGTCGGCGCTTGTGCGACCAGTAAAAATCTGCACTTTGCCACCTGTATATACACCTGCATGTGTCTTGACAGTGCGCCAACTTTTTTGATAGACCCGAACGTGTTGAGTAGCTTCCCGACTTACAGATCGATGTAGACTGCGCTTGTACCACCTTGTCCATCTTTGTTGCACCTTCAAACTGATCCGTACCACTTCTGGACCGATTATGGTCCAACTCCTTGGCGATCGTCAATCATCCTGATCTCTCCATAAACATAGCACTGTGAACGTCACGAAGCGATTAAGTAACTTTCCCTTTTTAGCTGAAAGCTTGGTCGCGGGATCTACCGGTGAGAATGAAAGAAGTAATGCTAAACGCCACCAACCCAGAAATAATATAATATTTCCAATGAGACTCATGCAGTGATCATCGAGTTGCTCTTGAGTTTGCGTAAGCAGTGACGTCATAAAAGACACCACAAGATTATACAAACATGTCGTTAGCTGAAGCTCGCATAGCTTTAACAGGGTTGCTTGCGACTTAGCAGCATAAGCCTGAGGATCCTTCACAAACTAGCATATTGTAGTGTGCTAATTCAGTACGACGACCAAAAATATACGAGATCTTGGCATCCGTCACAAACTAGCAAATTGTAGTGTGCTAATTCAGTACGACGACCAATATACGAGATCTTGGCATTGCAAGAGGACAGTGAATCTCTGAAGCGTAACTGCTCGTTGAGTTCAATGTACCTGAGATGGCAAAATTCGACTTCTTGTCCGATTGAGCAGCCGTTACCATATTCGAAACGTTAATCCCCACGGAAATCACAGCACTTCTGTAGCAGTACCTTTATGCAATATCTTGTAGTGACGAAAAGTGTTGGAGATGCAAGATATATAGCAATACTGGATACGTAGGTATTTCATCTACTCGTTCGACAGATCACATATCTATCCATATCACTGGTCGGGCTGGTTACCAGGTCGCCCCGGTCTGGACGCCTTATCAACTTGATAATCGGGGCAGATTCTTTCGACAACACTTTGATCACACTGGACAGATTCCATCAGACTAGAAGAATTCCATACCGTATCGACAAACAATGGTGTTTCGCCCTAATCAAAGGCTGATCGGCCGTTTTTCGGCCGATGCTGACCTGATCAGAGCGTTTCTCGGTCAATGCCGACCTGATCGCCCCTGGTCAGATCAAAGTTGATATGATCGGCGTACCGACGTGATCGCCCCTGGTCAGATCAAAGTTGATATGATCGGCGTACCGACGTGATCGCCCCAGGTCAGATCAAAGTTGATATGATCGGCGTACCGACCTGATCGCCCCTGGTCAGATCAAAGTTGATATGGTCGGCGTATTTATTGCAGAGAACGCCCCATCGTAAGTGTCAATATCAACTGCATTGGCTCAGGGACCTTGGGCATAGTTGTAAGGCTACCCTTGTGTGGTTGATCATCATCCTAACCCCTTGATTTACACAAAATCTAGGTTCAGTTCTGCGGCGATCTATATACAATTGGGTTCCATGTTTTTAGGTAGATCATATCAATCAGTCCCCATTCTTTTTCCATTTTCTGCTTATGCATAGGATCAAGGTTAGCACCTCGATCCTTTCCCGGGCTATAGTTAACTTTACTATAACCCAGATCGGCCCCGATCGGGGCCATGTGGGGAGTTGTTTCATCTTTAATTTCGACCTGGCACTCCACCAGACCAGGTCGACCATCGCTTCCTTTAGGTATGAACAGCATAGGAGGCGATACGCCTTCCTCCAATACACCCGAAAAAGTCTCCTCCACTTTGATTTTCACATATTTTTCATCATCAAAGGAATCACGGTGATTCCAGAGTCACCAAGTGATCCGGGCACGCGCACCATTGTGGTGGAGCCGATTTCCAAATCCATGACCGAAGTCGTGGGTGGAATCCGGATACCCACTGGCCCGGACGACCAACTATCGGAGGGGTACTCCGTCGATCCTGATCAGCATCGGAATCAGATGAATCACCACTGTGGTGACTGATCTGATCCTCCCGGTCATCTGGTCGGTCTTCATGCTCGTCAGGATCTATGTTTAACTTCATCTCACCTTGTGTACCCGTCGATCGGGGCTGATTACACTCACTTAGGTGGACTCGGTGACGAAAAAGATGATCTTGATCAGGTCGGAGGGTTTGACCTTCTCGAGACGGGGGGTGTCCTCGGGTGGAAATCTTCACCGGAGAACGGGTTGGGGTCGATACTTAATCAGTATCTAGGCGCTGATCAGGAAAGTTCGTCTGATCAGGCCAGCCAATGAGAGAGAGATAATACGAAACCAAGAAAACGCGATCAAACCACGATCTTCCACAGTAATCCACAAACGTTATCTCCACAAAACCTTTACCAATATTATTAACGTGTTCTAAACACGTGCGCGTTGCGGGTGAGGTTAGATCACCTAAAACAAACCCGTCGGGGGTCTTCCGGTAAGCCAAAATGCGCCTTAGCACGTCTTAACCGGGAAAATAGATGAGCAAGAGGGGACTAATCAACCCTGTGCTCCCAATGACCGCACACGTGGCGGAGCGACTCTTTGCTTTAGGGGGAAAATCTAAACCTCGTGAGGGTGTTTAACCCAAGTAAATCCCGTCGTGGGACTTCTGTCGAGCCAAAGTGCGCCTATGCGCGTCTCGTCCAGGAACAAATGAACGGGGGGAGCCTTGTTAGCCCCCCGTTCCCAAAAGTAGCGCCAAGTGGCGCAACGACTTCTTTACTTGGAGGGAAAACAGAACCTGATATTAATATTATAAACCTAAAAAATCCAGTACCAAATGTAACCTTCACCAACCTATGTGGCTTACCTAATACTTCTACCTTGAACTTCTTGCCACCTGATTTATTCCAGCATCTTCGTAGAACGTTCTTCGTTGATCTTCAACCTGATTTGTACCCTTTTCTGACTGATCTTCGACTGATCCCGATCCGGTCCTCGACTGATCATGATCAAACTCTATGCCGATCTTCACCATCCCGATCGTGATCAACACCGCGATCGGCCGTGATCGGCCGATCCAAGCCGGCTTGAGTGAGAGCTTCATCTGCCTTTACATCTGGGCGCAGATTTGGGGCTGATCAGCCCTGATCACGATCAGCATTGTGATCAGCTGAGTGATCAGGTGGTGATCAGGCCGATCAGCCCTTGATCACCTCGGGAACGCTCTGGTCATCATCATCACGACTCAATTCATCTGCTAAGCCATACTTCCGACCTCTATACTCCGTCAGGGCAACCATAGAACACCGATCTCGACTGATCAGGCCTGATCAGGCCTTTCCACGTCATCTTCGGACAAACCATAAGTTATCATCAGTCACGAACACCGATCTCGACTGATCAGGCCTTGCCACGTCATCTTCGGACAAACCATAAGTTATCATCACTCACGAACACCGATCTCGACTGATCAGGCCTGATCAGGCCTTGCCACGTCATCTTCGGACAAACCATAGGTTATCGTCACTCACACAACCTGTCACTCCACATGCCCGACTTCATTCCACATTTAATCTTCATTGCTCGGGCATAATAAGCCGATCAGGCCGTAACTTCGTGTCATGATCAACTTCAACCACTATACCATTCATAGATCGGCTGGACGGCTGTCCTTGACACGTCATGTCAGCAGTTGCTCACCTCATATTACTTTCACGGGAACTCCACTTAGTAATTGAGATAACGATCTCGATCGTGATCTCCCTCGTTCCATCGGTGTCTGGGACTGGGCGTAATGACAGTACTTGGCTGATATTTTTACATCGCTTTACCACATAAGCTTGAACACTACACTCGGTTTTGACTCCATTCCTTGAGGCGGGTGAATGTATACTTCTCCCTCTAATATTCCATTTAAAATTGCTGTATCAATATCGTATTGATGTACGAACATTCCGCCATGACAACAAATTGCTAAAAAATATTCAAACCGAATTCAAGTTTACGACCGGTGAATAAGTCTCTGTGTAATCGATCCCATACTTTTGTCGATATCCTAGTGCCACGAGTCGAGGCTTGAAATTTTTCAATCTCAATGTGTTCATTTCGCTTTCTTGCGCATACCCATTTTGTTCCAATCATCTTCCTTTTTTGTGGTTTCTGTTCCCCATGTCTTCTCTTCCAGAGAAATTAATTCTACTTGAATTGCTTTGATCCATAAATCCTTTTCAGGAGATCCAATTGCGTCTTCATACGTAACCGGAGCTTCTAATGCCGCACTCGCTTGCTCATAGGCGATCCTTAGTTGTTTAGTGTGCGTCCTTCTTCGTGTCTTTCGCTAATCGCAATGTTTCTTGAGCCCACTGGCACTAATGCTTGGGACCTTGAAGTTGCCTCTACCAGAGTATTATGTTGCACAACTTGATTATCTATACTGTTGTTGGTCACGGTTAATGCTCGACACACTTCACTCTCGTTTTCGAATTTTTCATTCATGTGAACATCATCAATTTTTAATAACGGTTCAGAAGTGTACACAGTTCCAGGTTTCATGTCACCGTCAACATCCATGTCCATGGCATCATCATTATTCGAGTAGTCCACCGACTCCATATCTTCTTCATCCAGATGTACCTTATTTATTGGTGTTTCAGTTATCATCTCCATGAACTTCGATGTCGGACGCTCATTAAATGTCCCCGAACGTGTAAATGTAACACGTCCAGCGTCGTAATTCCAGACTCTATCTCCTTTTACTGTATCTGTATACCCCAAAAACATACACTTGAATGCCTTTTTATCCAATTTGACTCTTTTTGCTTGCGCACCAAAAACGCACATTTCTGAGATGTCGGGTTTGCGATCAAAAATAATCTCGAAAGGGGTCTTGCTCGGAGGAGCAGCGCATGGTAACCTGTTTGTCACATAAACAGCTGTATTCATCGCTCTGCCGTTGTCTGATGAATGATTTCATTGTTCTTGCACATGCCTGGAAACGTTTTGTTGATGTATTCCGTGCCATTATCTGTCCTAATGCACTTGATTCTTGTATCCAGTTGATTTTCCATGAGCGCTATATACTCCATGAAACGATCAAATACTTCCGACTTGTGCTTCATATAATATGCCACAACGAATATCGAATAATCATCAATTAACGTTACCACGAATCTTGCACCTCCTTGTGATATTATTTCCATAAGACCCATAACGTCACTATGCACCAATTGTAAAGATCTTTTGTCTTCACTTGTCCATATTTTCCCTTTGGAAATGGATTCATCGATGATTTGCTTACTATGCATCCTTCGCACAGTTCATCGTCTTCTCCATCATGAGTAGTGTCCTTTTCTTGAATTTTAAATTCATTCACACATTTCTCTAATGATAACATTTTGGCCATTGGTACATGACCAAGTCTAGCACACCATATGCTGATATCGACTTTCTTGGTCTCTTTTCCAGATTCTTCGCATAATTTTGCTTGCTCCTGGTGCTGACAGTCCAAAACGTAGATTTTTTCTTTCCTAGATATCCGATCTATAATATGTTGCTTAGCTCTAATATCGCACCAAGTCTTGCTAAAAACCACTTCCAATCCAGTGCCTGAATCGATAGTAATTTTCTATCGAGATCTGAAACAAATAGAACATCTTCCATTCGTATTGGTGTTTAATTTTCAGTACCATCCGTACTACCCCGATCCCTTTCGCCAGAACCTGTTATTTGCAATCGTAATTGTAATCGGGTCTTTGAGCATTTTCATTTCTGAAAAGTCATGCTCCATTGAACACATATGGCTAGTAGCTCCGCTATCTAATAACCATCCACTCTTATTGTAGTTCGATGCCATGAGCGCTTGTTCGTCAGATTTCTTCTTGTCCGGTTTCATCCAACAGTCTTGCTTTTTGTGACCAAATTTGTTACAACCATAACATTTTCCCAAAATTTGCTCCTTTCTCCTTTAGGCCGAGTCCCTTTTCCGTTAATAACCTGAGTCGTTCTGAGAGCAATTTAACTGCTCTCCTTTCTTGAAAAAAATATTCTTGATGTAAAATTTCCTTAGCTTGAAATACATCCAAGCCAGACATATTTTCCAAAATTTTCACAATTTCGTCATAGTCTTCTGATAGGTTCCTAGTAGTATCGCTAGTTGCTCCGATGCTGAAATCTCTTTCCAATTGCTTGCATCGACATGCTAATTTGATCAAATCGCAAGAAATGATCCATCAAGTTGCCACCCTTTTCCAACTTGAACTCATGCAATTGTCTTCTCAGTTGAACTTGATTATGCACGCTTTGTCTTTAGAAAAACTTTTTAGCGTCTCCCACGCTTCCGCAGTCGATGATGCAGAACGAACCATTGACTGAAAATTTTGACTTATCACAGTCGTCACAATTGCAAATGCCTTCATGTCACTGACTTCCCCAATTTCATCACCATTTTTCGCAGCCTTCATCGCATCCAAATGCATCAACAGTCCTTTTGTTCTAGTATCATCCGTGCATTAGACTCCCACACGAAGTAATTGTCTTCGCGGAGTAAGCTTGACGAGTCTGCAATATTTGGGCTCATGACCAAATGAATTAATTTAGAGAAATTGGACTTGGTGGTTGTAGGATGTAAATTGAGAAGTTGATTAGGAAATGTTAAAGTGCAATCTGTCTAAAACCTACATCCAGTTGTTGAGAACATTTCCAATATCTGCTAATTGTGTCTTGTTCCGTTGAGAACATTTTCTATATCGTTATGATCTTATTTTAGATATCGTTCAATTATCAGTAAAAACAGATAAAGGTACTGTTATAGCTTATAAAATAGTGGTTCTCAGGGCTCAAAGGACCAGTAGCCAATAATGCAATGTATTACTCGTCCCGCACGCATGGGTATATCAGCAATCGCCAAGCATGCCATGAACGCACCGAATCGCACACCAAATTACAGGATGGAAGGAAGATCGTCCCTGCTATGTGACTTATATTGTGGGTACATTCCATGGTACTTTTCAAAATCGGTCACTTGATTTTAGTTACGAATCTTCTCGAGCTGTCTGTGGATTCTCTGACAACTAGTTTGCAAGTGCCCACAGCAGGACTTGATGGACTACAATAGCAACGAGCACCAATGTTCATTTCTTTCATTTACAAGCCCACATAGGCAAGAAGACAGGGCGGCTAATGCTGTGGAAGTCGTTGGTGTGTCGTGGAACAACGTGATGGATCTGTGTGGTTTTATGACAGACTTTATTTAATGGTCGGAGACGGAAACGAACGACAAGAAAACCGTTGGCTTTGATCTTTTCTATTGACATCGAGTCTTCCGACTATGTTGAAACTATTCTTTACATCTCATAGCTGCTGAGAACTTCAGGGATTGCCGCCAGGTTGAGAGCAACAACGTTGTGCACGTCACGGCCGATCGATTTCACGGAGGGCGGCCGAGTCTTGCACTCTCTAGCGCTTTCACAAAGATGTTGTGCACTCGAGTTATGCAACAAAACTTGAGACCACCGTGAGGCACTCCACCACCGTCTCGAACTGTTTGACGTCCTGGATTTTCAGATAATCCTCATTGGGGACCTGGGCAATACCCTCGTTCTCGTTGCCACCACAGACGTTGTCATCTGGATCAGCGCTGAAGAGGAGAAAGCGGGCGTACCGTCTACGATACCAGTGGGGATCTTCGCGATCAGCTTTACGGATGAGGTGAACGGAACTGTGGTGAAGCAACTTATGAAATAATGCAAAGTACTTCCCAAAGGGCGCATTCTGATTGGCGGAAATACGGACCAAGAGTGTGGGCGCCGGATACTCGCCGCCGAGGAAGTCTACAAGCGGCCAGGCGGCGCCAGGCTGGAAATCAAGTCGGCGGACCTGACAAGGGGTGTGGATAGTCGAACAGGCGGGCCGAGCAGACGGGAGAACCACGGATGTTTGACGGCCGAGGCGCGGATGGCGGACGGCCGAGATGGCGGATTGTTTGTAAGGATTGAGTGAAGGGAGCCTGAAAGAAGATGATTGTTCTAGTGGATGGAGTAGGCACCTGGATCGTATGAGAAGCTGCCAAGGAATTGCTAGCGTCAGCGGCCGAGGGGCGCGGATGGGTGGCTATCCGGCTGAGCCGGCCGGGTACAATGTACCATTCGGACTGGTACCAGATGGGTTCGGTGTACCGGCCGGGTTGGTACCATTGAGGGTTGGTGTACCGGCCGGGCGGGTACACAAAGTCGGAGTTAGCCGGGTTACGTTGGGTAAGGTACATGACTGGTCAGCCGTGTTATTTGGGGTAGGTTACACAAAGGGAGTATTGGATATAGGATAAATCAGTATACGTTTCGCTTTCTTAGACACAAGTCGCTTTTATTGGTCCACGGCAGAGGGCTAACAAGGTCCCCTCTTGCTGTTATTGGTTTGCCCGGGGAAGGTTAAGTTTAACCCACCGGAAGTCCCCTGACCGGGAGTCGCGGCGACTTCGTATACTCGCCTCAAGTCGCCCGTGTTTTGAACACGGTATTAAGTATTGGGAAGTGGTGACATTTTGGCCTTCTGTGGAAGAGTGTGGAGTTGTATCTGCCTCATATACACATTTGGATTCGCCCTTCATTGTTATTGGTTTAGCTGGCCGATTGATTATTCTCGGTCCAGCCGGCACTATACAAACTTCAAGTGTCTTATTGGTTTAGCTGGCCGATCGACTATTCTCGGCCCAGCCGGCACTATACAAAGTTCAAGTGTATTGCCAGACGAGCTCCCCGGTGACGATTTCCGCCCAGGAGCTACCCCTAGTCCTAACCCTCATCTCCCTATTGGACGGATTTACACTTTTCGCCCTAGGGTCCACCAGGAGAGCTAACCACCCAGTACTGACGGGTACACAAGGTGAGCTTTCAACATGCAACATTCGAGCAGTCGCGATCAAGCGGATGGAAGCGACCGATCCAGCCGGCAGGAAGCCGGATCGGATCATGACTCGGATGGACGGAGTACCCCCTCCGGTAGTCAGTCGTCTGGGACCCCCGTGGGTGTTCGCGTCTCAGGAAGATTTTCTGAGAGCGACTACACCACAATGGTGCGCGTGCCCGGATCTCTTGGTGACCCTGGATATCACCGCGAGTCCCTAGCGGGCGAAAGACCTAAACCTGTCAAATTTGTTGACGATGTTGTGTCGGGTGCATTGGGGGAAGGCATATCGCCCCCAATGCTGCTGAAGATGGAAGGATGCGATGGTCGCCTCGGATTGGGGGAGTTCGAGGTTGACATTAAAGAAGAAGTTACTCCCCTAGAGGCTCCGCCGGGGCGGATTACGGTACTACCTACTGCAGTGCCGGCCGCTACACGGATGGAGCCGGATCGAACTATGGTGCAAGTCGCCATAGTCCGAGGAAGGATCATGGTTCCGACCATGATCCTAACGAACAATCCATATTATGGATATAAAAAAAAATCAAGGAAGAAAAAGCGGAAGTCGGATACGACCGGAGTGGGAAGCCGGCCGGATCGGGACCAAGTCGCGATCTGGCCCCCTACCCCTAAAGAAACCGGATTGGCAGGAATTGGATTATCCGACCCACAAAGACAAACCGCGTTTCGAAGAAGAAGAAGAGAAGCAGGACGGCCTATCGACGGATATAGATTTGGAGCGGGCTTTCCATCTTCACGAGTTGGGGCAATTCTTGCGGAAGGATAAGGTGCTGAAAATAACACGGCCGAAGATCATAGGCGGATTGAAAGGTCCCGTCTCTCCCCCAAATCTCTCAGACGGCCACGTGTCCCTTATTAGAGGACTATTCGACCAACTCAAACAAGCCGGCATTAACACCGGCGTGTTTGATCCGAACGAGTTGTTTGATCTGAAGATGGACAAGTTAAAGGAGGCGTCCAGCGCCCTGCACGACCACTTGGTACCGCTAGTGGGTTGCTCGCCGCCGTCGAAAAAGATGACAGCTACGACTGGAGTGGCGCCGTCCACGCCGCCGGCAACAAGCAAACCGGCCGGGATACACTCAGGCTCTTCGCAGTACGAGTCTGCCCCTTCGGAAGCGGACTCATCTGATTCATCGGTGGGTATCACCCGCATGACGCTTGGCCCAAGAGGAGCAGCGCGTGTGGCGACAGCCATAAGACTTGGAGGACGTGAGGATCCGGGTACGCCCGAGCGGAAGAACGCCGGCCAGTACAGCGTACAGGCCTGGCGGACGGCGACGGCGGATCCAGAACCGAAGGAGGAAGACGAAGACGCGGATGGGCAGATCAAGAAGGAATGTCAATCTGGCAGCCCGGCCGCCCCTCAAGTCGCCCCCCAAGTCGCCCCTCAGGTGCCGGATCACCTGCAAAACATGTTCTCGGCGATGATGGAGCGATACTTGGAAGAGCAGCGTCGGCTGAGCGCCAGCCGCGGCAGTCCGAAGTCACCGGACCAGCCGGCTCGTCGGGGAACGCAGGCGCCCGAGCCAGTCCAGTACTATGCGAGGGAGCCGAGTGACGAAGACATGGAGCCGGTGCAGTCCAAGCAGAGTGAACCCCATGCCGCCCCGCCGAGCCGCCAGACAGGTCGCCGGACCGGACGTCGGCCAACGAACAGGAAGCTGTCTCTCAGCGACGTGGATATGGAATCCGTCAAGTCGGCCAAGTACCATTACGATCCGGATGACTTGGATCTGGGGATGGCCCGCCGAGCCCATATGGCCTCGGCCCAAGCGTTTGACGCGGATTCGGGAGCAATCACGAGGGTGCGAATGTCGGCCACGTCCGAGCTGAAAGACTTCACCGGACGCGACACGGACGAGGACCAAGCCCGAGGATGGCTGAGCAAGACGAAGTCGGCATTTCTCAGAGACCGGACGTCGGACTATGAGAAATGCCTGATCTTCGGGGATTTGATGAAAGTTCCAGCGAAGAACTGGATCCAACAGCTCAGCCGGGAAATCCGAGGAAATTGGAGGGGATTGGCCGGTGCGTTTGAGGAACAATACTGCGGATCTGGAACATCAGCGGCGCGACAATATTTCCACACCAAGAAGCGAGCGGATGAGACCCCCCTGGAGTATCTCCATCGCTTAAATGTCGCTGGCATGAGGGCGGATATCCCCGTTAAAGAAGATGCCAGCCGGTCGGAAGCCGCCCGTGAACATGTGGAACATTTTATCAGCACGTTGGACGATCGGGAGCTGGCAGCCCAGCTGGCGTTACTGCGATTGAAGAACACCACGGAGCTGGAATTGACGTTGCGCACCTACCTAAGAGCGAAGAAGCGAGGCCCCAAGGCGGCAGTTGGAACCGGCCGTTTCAAGTCCCGATTTAACGCGGATCAAGGAGGCCGGCCGCCATCTACCAGGACGGCCCGAGCCGTCCGCATGGTTGCCCGAGAGTCAGACGCGACCAGCTCAGAAGAGGAGTATCAGCGATCTGGGGGCGAGTCTGAGGAAGAACAGTATCGGTACCTTTTCTCGGCAGAAGCCAGTCAGCCGTCCAGGCTGCCAGCCGGGTCCGGTCAGCCGAAGGGTTTTCCGGCTCGAACTGACCAGGATTACCCCAGGCGCAAGTGCACCCACTGTGGGTCCATCAAGCATGACGACCGGAGCTGTTGGAAGCGGCTGACGTGAAAGAAGTGCGAGAGGAAGGGACACCCGGCGGAACACTGCCTGTTCACGTGTAAGACTTGCGGGGAGGTGCATGAGGCGGGACTGTGCCCAATTGAAGAATTCTACAACCAGATGAAGAAGTGGTACGTCCCGACCAAGCATGCTGGAATGCTGCCACCCGGAGTGGAAAAGATGTTAAACTAGATCGCTCGCCAGGTTGGAATATGGTTCGAGCCGAGCGGTCTAGTGTTAGTATCTATGCATATGTCGGTAAAGAGGATAATCAAGAAGCAAAGCAAAGGATAACCGACAATACATGTAAGTTTGACGATTACGTCATCCGGTTCCCGGCCGGCACGGCTGACCCCTTCCTGGTGAGCAGTATACGGACGGATGAGTATTCCCGGTCTGAAGTGCGAATGGAATTAAACCTGTTACCTGGCGAGTCGCGAGGTTATTGGAAGTATCACTCGCCGGATAAATGGTTCAAGCAGGCCAAGGCGGATGGGAAAATCAATAACCAGAAAGCTACCATGCTGTTCGACTCTGGCGCAGAAGTGTCTATCGTAGACACCACCTTTGCTCCTAAGGTGGGGTGTGAGATAGACGAGACGAAGCGGCAGGAATGTATCGGCATTGGAGAAAGTTCATACATGACCCAAGGAAGGACAAGAGTCAAAATTACGTTAGCTGGGTCTTTGGTATATTATTTTACCGCCTGGGTAGGCAAGCTGGCCGGGCAGGATGCAATTTTGGGCATGGACTTTATGGTCCCGGCCGGCATACGGCTGGACTTATCGCATGGAACATTGACGTTGCCGGACGAGGTACAGATCCAGCTGGCCGGCCGGCGGCCCTTATATGGCACCCACGTCCAGTTCCTCAAGTTAGGTCAGTTTGTAACGGTGCCAGTGGGAAAAGCGGTGGAAGTAATGTTACGACCACACGACAGGCGGAGTAAGTTATGGCTGACAAGGGGCGAGTGCTGGGTACCATCGTTTGTTAAAGGGGGTGGTCATCTCAACTCTATAAGCGTGACTAACATCTCCGAAAGACCCCTCACCTTGCATGAAGACGTGATCATCGGAATGTGGCTGGCCGAGGATAAAGTGCCCCGCCGGCCGGGCTATGTCACTATTGGCTCAAGACGCTATATCGAGTGGCAAAACCTGGCTTTTCAGGCAACCACCGATCTGGTCAGCGAAGAGGAAGAATTGGAAGAGGACCAGACTCCGATGGTGGATAAACCCGAGTACCGGACCCCTTCTAAAATATTGACGCGGAGCCGGCCGTCGCCGGATCCGGCTGAATGTATTGGCCGAAGCTACGCCCCGATCGCGGAACTGGTTTTGCCCACTCAGAGGAAGACGGACGAACGACAGGGTCGGGAGAAAGGACCAAGCAGAGTTGCATATGCGGTCAACCCCGATGACAGTTGGTTTGACGACCGAAGTGAAGGCGGATCGGCCCAGCCGGCCGAGCAGAATTCGGAAATAGCCGAAGGCGGATCGGCCCAGCCGGCCGATCAAGATCCCGAAGCAGCCGAAGCCGACCAAGTCTGCATTCATGAAGGGGGCGAGCTATATGTTGAAGGCATGGAAGATCAGATGGCGGTGCTACCTGAGGTGACCCCCTGCCCCCCAGCGGTCACTATCGACGATCTACAAGTGGGAGACCCGGATGTGAACACCCCGGAAGAGATCGGCAGATTGAAGGATATTATATGGAAAAGACGACATCTGCTGATCGGCCCAGGGAACGCACTTCCTCCGGCCGCCCATGGGGCGGTATGTGATATTGATGTGGGAGACGCCAAGCCGGTCGCACAGAGATGTCAAAGAGTCGCCCCCCAGTATCGGGAAAAGCTGTCAGAGCTTATCAAGGGTTTGCTGGCCACCAAGATAATTCAGCCGTCCACCTCGCCATGGGCTTCGCCCATTGTAATTATTATTAAGAAGAATGGGGTGGATATAAGGTTGTGCATCGATTACCGGCTGGTTAACCGGCTGACTAAGCTGATGGTTTATCCGATGCCGCTGATAAACGACCTGCTGGAGGACTTGGATAAAGTTTTGTGGTATTGCTCATTGGACATGGCCAGTGGATTCTGGGTGGTCTCTATGACCGATCGTGCACGGGAGATCTCTGCGCTCGTGACGCCCTTCGGGTTGTTCGAGTGGAACCGGATGCCGTTCGGTCTGAAGAATGCCCCGCAGATTTATCAACGGCTGATAGATAACGCGCTGTACGGACACTTCAAGATCAAGGCGGATCAAGATCCGGCTCTGGTCGGGGATGTGTTCGCCGAAGGTGACCCGGAACCCGACCCAAAACCTTCAGTTTTGGGGCGGCGGTCTTACATTGATGACATTCTCGTTACGGCAACTACCTGGGATTTACTGTGTGACAAAGTGGAGAAGTTGATGATTACGTGTGAAAAGTGGAATCTTTCGATTAGTGTGGTTAAGAGTTTCTGGGGGAAGACTAAGGTGACCTATTTGGGTCATCAGGTTTCGATTGCCGGATTGGAGGCTAACCCGAAGGATTTGGAGTCCCTGAGTAATCTGCCTTTCCCGAGATCCCTAAAGGCTATGCAATCCTTTTTGGGCAGCCTGAATTATTACAGTCGGTTCATCGAGGATTTTGCAATCTATGCGGCGGTCTTGTATGAGTTGCGGGAGGTGGATTACCATAAGCTGAGAGAGCAGGATAGGCAAGCGGAGACGCAAGCCGGGCCGGCAATATCAACCAATGAGAAGGCGCCCTTTTCGGTTATTTCAGCCAATGAGAAAGCGCCCTTTCCCGCCCAGACAAGCGGCCGGCCGCCGGACCCCGGCGCGGCCGGCCCGGACGACCACATGACCCGAGCGATGGTGGCCTTTGGTATGTTAAAAGCGAAGATGGCGACCACACCAGTCCTGAAACATTTCGATGTTAATAAGACTCCGGTGGTCATCATCTACGCTAACAAGTGGGCCATCTCGGCCGCTCTCGTGCAAGATCATGACGGAGTGTACTGCCCCGTGACCTTCACCAGCCGGACCCTGAAAGTTAATGAAGTTAATTACGGATTGGTGGATAAAGAAGTTCTGGCTCTATTACGGATCTTGGATGTGTGTTATACTATGCTGGTGTCTCGACCTATCAAAGTACTATCCAGACGGTCGACCCTATCATGGCTCCTGACGGCGAATGGAATTGACGGTCGGCTGGGGAGATGGGCGGCTCTGTTGTCTCAGTGGTCCCTCGAAGTGATTAAGTGTACTAAAGGGGAAGAGGAAATACTGGGCACACTGGCTGCCAGCATTACCCCAAGGGCAGAAGTGGAGGAAGCACTGATAGCGATCGCACCTCGGAAGCAGCCTCGACAAACTATCGTATTACCGCCGCCAACAGTGGGACCCACGGAGGAACTAATGGTTTTGAGTTTCGATGGGTCGGCGGGTGTAAAGTAAGGGGTCGGGGCCTATAGTGCCATTGTGTGGAAGCTGCCCGAATGGAAAGTGATCGCGGCCGCCTCGGATTTCACGCCTGGCATCACGGTGAACGAAGCGGAGTATAGAGGACTGTTGCTTTGCCTAGATCTGTTGGCTGGCCGGACACAGGGGCGGATCATCATATGTGGTGATTCCAACCTAGTGATCCGGCAAATCACAGGAGAGATAGATTGTAAGGCGCCACGATTGATACTGCTGAACGATCGGGTCATGTCCGCCCTGCGGAAGTGGCCGGAACATGAACTGTTACATGTCAAACGAGAGTGGAACAACAGCGCAGACCATCTGGTCACCTTGGCCATGCGAGATCAGACCGGTCTCACCGTTTCAGATCCAGGATTGTTGGACGGATTGGCGGAGATGAACAAACTATCGGAGATAATCAAAACGGCCGCTAGAGACGAGGGGCCCTCATCCGGATCCAGCCGTCCCGTGGAAGAGGAATATAGCGACCGTGACTGGGAACAGGGCGTCCACGTCCGACCGGACCAAGAAGTGCCCTGCAGCAATAAAAGGTCCCTCTAAGCGGACCCCCAAACAGGCCGGGCGAGACTAACCACGGTTAGAAGTCAACGGTAATTTTTTGGAGTGGGAACGAAGGAGGAACGGATGGATATATTAAAGGAAAACTGAGAGAAATAGAAGAATTAAAGCAAGCCCGACTACTCATCCCCGTCGATGACTATACTTGCCTTAAAGCCGAGTCACCCGAAGCCCAGGGTGGTCGGAGGACCGTGCGCGGTATTGATTGCGCCAAGGATCTTGCTGGTCAATGGCCGCCAAAGATTTGGAAAGAGAGGTGGTCTGATCCAACGCACCTAGGCCGGGATACCACGTCCCTCCTTCCGCTGCATTTCCGCTCCTGCGGTTTGGTAGATGGAGCATGAACGGGAAGAGAAACAGGTCCAGGTCACATTTACCATCCCGGATACCCGCCATGATGAACGCACACAGACGGACCCACGCCTCGGAAGCTCGCCCCCGACGATTCTTACGGGCAAGAGAGTACCTGCGGAGGGACTCGTCCGCTCGCTTGTCCTCTGCAGAGATGTACAGGAAGTGGGTAGACTCCCAGATGGCCCGAGCGTGAGTCACGGTGAAATCATGAAGTCTCGCCTTGAATTCCGTGAACCATGGGTTGGATGGAAGCCCCATATCCGGCATCTTAGTGTGCAGGATTTTCCAAGGTTCGGTCTTCATGAGCACGTCGATGGCGCCCGATCCCATCAGGTCAGGGTTCCAGGTATCTGAGGATGGCGTCTTGTAAGATCGGGGGAACAACCAGAGAGGCGGACGGGATAGGGAGTGAGCGAGTTGGGAACTGGAAATATCAGCCAGGCTGGTATTGCTCAGTTGCTCGACTGGCCAAGGTAGTATGGCGGACCGATCCGCCCCACTGGGGAAGCGCCCTCCCGATAACCACAGAAGCGGAAGTTTGGGAAAAGAGGGCGCAAGAGGTAGAGCACTCTTCCGGACCTTAGGTTTGGCTGCCGGTCGGGGGGGGTCGACGTGTGGTACGTGACCCGGCCGGGGTTGATCGCCGTTTTTTGGCCGGAGTCTGGGAGAGAGGTTCTACTGAATCACTCAGGTCGGGAGGAGTCAACCACTGATCAGGGATGTCCTCGTCGTTGTCTTCCACTTTCTCCTCGGCCACTCCGTTGGAACTCGAGTTACGCGCGACCGAAGCGGCCGGGGTGTCGACGATGCTGGGAAGCAAGGATGGGTCGGACGGCTCGTGTTCTCCGGAGCCAAAACCTGCCGGCGGCGGAGTCTGCAGATCGATGATCTGATCGGATTCCATTTGACCCGTCGTTCGCCCACCGGAACTGGAAGGGCGGCGACGGGTATCCGCGCGAGAACGGGATAACGCAACATTGACTCGCTGGGCCTCGTAATCCTCGTCTTCTTCGTCATCATCATAGATAACCGAAGGGGAGGATGACCCCGAGTCCGAAGAAGAATCAGGCGACGCGGCCGCCGGCTCAGAAGAGGGCGCGGCCGCTGACCCGGATGGGGCCACGGCCGCTTCGGATTCCGAGTCCTCTTCAGAGTTAGAACTGGGGGTGGGACCGGTTCTACCGGGAGTGTATTGAGGAGATGGAAGAGGGGACCGTTTCGCGAACAAGCTGTCATCGCTCTCCGACCCGAGCTCTTCCCCGTCGTCCGACTTGTCCGGAGGACATTGGCGCGAGGGTGGGGATTCGCTCTGCTTCCTCTTCTTAGGCGGGTTAGCACCGGCCAAAGGAGGGCTAGAGCCGGCCGGACGTTTTTGGCCCCGCGATCCTGCCGGGGCGGACGAAGAGTTTGGACCGGCAAGGGGCGAGTCGGAGCCGGCGGGAAGTTCCTCAGGTTCCGACTCTGCTGCAGCGGGCAACGGGGTTGGGTTCGGCGGAGAAGTCTTCCACTGATCCACCATCCCCAAGACAGACAAGACGGATTCCCGTACATTGGGAGGAGCTTGCAAAAGAGGAGCGGCCTGGCTCCGAGTCGCCTCGAGCTGGCCTTGAAGTCCACACAACAAGGACCTAAAACGATCCTCTTTATCCAGCATGGCATGACAAACACGGTCCGCCCGAGCCAGTATGGCATGGGCGTCGGAATTCTCTTGGCGGGCCTGGTATAGCTCAGACCGCAACTCCTGTTGCCGAGAAGTGGCTTCCTGCAACTGCCGCTCCAGATCCGAGATTTGGCGAAGGGCCTGGGCGTGGGAGTCGCGCAGGTGGTCGCGGTTGTTCCGCACTTTATCCAGGTCTTGGGACACCTGGCGGAGCCGGGTACGAAGGTGCGTAAGTTCCCGAGACATGTCCGGAATTTTAGCAGATTGCTGCTTCAGCTGCTCCAGCTGTTGAACTGCGGAGTGACAAGAAAATAAGGGCTGTAAGCGACTGGGCCATCACGTAAGAGGAGATGAGGCACTTACGCTGAAGCTTGGATCGTTGGACCAATTCCTGATTGGCAGTCCGGAGAGGCTCGACGACGTCTTCCAACATGCGGAGGCGGTTTCGCTCTCCCGTCAGGATGGCGACTTGGCACTCGAGATCGGCCACCTGTTTCTGGAGATCGATTATTTCTGGAGATGGTGGAGATGGACCCCGAACGGCGGCTTCATCGGCCCGGCGGTTGGCAGCGGCGAGTTGACGGACCAAGTCAGCTTGGATATGCTCCAAGCTATCCACTTGGGCGGTCAACATATCCAGCCTTTTCTCCATCCCCGCCGTTTCGGAGATGGGGGCGGATGGCGCGGCCGCTCGCTGTAGAGCGTCCGTGAGCTGACCCACAATGGCCCTGAGACGGTCCACCTCATCCTCCGCTGTTTTGCGACTGAGTTTCAGCTCGGCGACCCGGGGGTTCAGGCGGTCCAGCATCGCGCAAGAAGTTTTGAAGC
>MIQA02018737.1:9716-38235 GCA_001887855.2 Sclerospora graminicola
GTTCCTTGGTACAGGACAAGAGACTTACAACCGAGTATGTAAACACACAAGAACAGTTCGCGGATGTGATGACAAAGGCGCTGGCGCGCGTCAAGTTTGTTAAATTCCGGGAAATGCTTGGTGTGGTGTCACGAAGAGCAGCGGCGTATGCTCGTGAAGGACAAAAGCTTTCGATGGAAGAAGCTAAGGAAACAGGGGGAGAACAAGGCCCTGAAGAAAAGGATGAGTGCTTTGCACTATGGATTGAAGCAATGAAGAACGTTGCAGCTCAGGGGGAGCAATAAGATGGATATAGTAGAGTAGACCGCAGGGCGGGGCGGGGTCCAGAATGGCGGGTACGCGGAGGGGGCTAGGCCCTAAGAGCAGGGCTCGAATGACATGAAGCAATGGCGGGTACGCGCAGGGCGCTAGTCCCATAGAGCAGGGCTCGAAAAGAACCATTGAAAGTCAGCCAAAGGACAGAGTCTGTGTGGATAGAAGATCGAACGCGGTTGTCGAGGGGGAGTGTTGGAAACGGTAGAAGTGCGACAATCCGCTATGATCAGAACATACAAAAGGTAAGATATATTAGATAATTATAGTCTAACCTAATATATATAGGGCGTGCGGTATGGGTGCAGGATGAGAAATGGGATGGAGTAGTGCGGGGCACTCACTCCAAGGTAACCGAGCAGGGCTCAATGGTTAGTTGTCAATTATCCTTCACCTGCACACCCAACTGAGTCCCCGGAGCCATTCTGGCCCCGCCTGTTGTGGGTTTACGTATTTCCTTAATTAAGTGCTAATTAGGAGTTAAACTATTACTAAATATGGGTACACTCAGTGGTACACCAGATCCTACACAAGGTACGACTGACCCTAATTTAGGTAGTTTACAACAAAGAATGCGATTGGATAGTTTCTATTCGGTTAGAATTTTATTATAAGTGCTTCTGGGACAAAGTTTAGCTTAAACATTGATGTTAGGATTTGTTCTATTCTATAAGCAACAAGAAAAATATAATCAGAAAAACGATTTATTAAAGGCTCCTTATTTGCTTGACAATAACTCGCTTGCTGGCTGGTATCCAAGCAATCCAGCTATTTCTTCAGCTAAATTAAATTGTATAGCAAAAGGGCACGTTTATAATCACCCCCAAAACCATAGACTCACCCCCAACTTACAGTAGAACCCATATTAGCTACGAAAAAACGAGCAAAATACACAGCCAGATGTTTTGGAGGAAGGATATAAAAGAACATGTTCCTTGGTTGTGAAACTTCTTGCGTTTTGCTTATGACCGTCGATACGCATTTTGACTTTAGAGGATCACCCTCCTTTACTTTTGTGGTGTAGTCGCTCTCAGAAAATCTTCCTGAGACGCGAACACCCACGGGGGTCCCAGACGACTGACTACCGGAGGGGGTACTCCGTCCATCCGAGTCATGATCCGATCCGGCTTGAGGCCGGCTCGATCGGTCGCTTCCATCCGCTTGATCGCGACTGTTCGAATGTTGCATGTTAAAAGCTCACCTTGTGTACCCGTCAGTACTGGGTGGTTAGCTCTCTTGATGGACCCTAGGGCGAAAAGTGTAAATCCGTCCAATAGGGAGATGAAGGGTAGGACTAGGGGTAGCTCCTGGGCGGAAATCGTCACCGGAGAGCTCGTCGGGCAATACACTTGAACTTTGTATAGTGCCGGCTGGGCCGAGAATAGTCGATCGGCCAGCTAAACCAATAGGACACTTGAAGTTTGTATAGTACCGGCTGGACCGAGAATAATCGATCGGCCAGCTAAAACCAATAACAATGAAGGGCGAATCCAAATGTGTATCCACAGAAGGCCAAATGTCACCACTTCCCAATACTTGATACCGTGTTCAAAACACGGGCGACTTGAGGTGAGTATACGAAGACGCCGCGACTCCCGGTCAGGGGACTTCCGGTGGGTTAACTTAACCTTCCCCGGCTAAACCAATAGCAGCAAGAGGGACCTTGTTAGCCCTCTGCTGTGAACCAATGGAAGGCGACTTGCGTCTAAGAAAGCGAAACGTATACTGATTTATCCTATATCCCATACTCGCTTTTGTGTAACCTACCCCAAATAACACGGCTGTCCAGTCATGTGCCTTACCCAAAGTAGCCCGGCTAACTCCGACTTTGTGTACCCGCCCGGCCGGTACACCAAACCCCGATGGTACCAACCCGGCCGGTACACCGAACCCATCTGGTACCAGTCCGAATGGTACATTGTACCCGGCCGGCTCGGCCGGATAGCCACCCATCCGAGCTCCTCGGCCGCTGGCGCTAGCAATTCCTTGGCGGCTTCTCATCCGATCCGGGTGCCTCCTTCATCCACTAGAACAATCATCTTCCTTCAGGCTCCCTTCACTCATTCCTTACAAACAATCCGCCGCCTCGGCCGTCCGCCATCCGCGCCTCGGCCGTCCAACATCCGTGGCCTTCCCGTCCGCTTAGCCCGCCTGTTCGACTATCCACGCCCCTTGTCATGTCCACCAGCCTGATTTCCAGCCTGGCGCCGCCCGGCCGCTTGTAGACTTCCTCGGCGGCGACTATCCGGTGCCCACGCCCTTGGTCCGTATTTCCGCCAATCAGAATGCGCCCTTTGGAAAGTACTTTGCATTATTTCATAAGTCGCTTCACCACACGATCAAGCAGCTCAAGAACGCAGGTAGCGCGGCAAGTGCCAAGCACATTGATGTTAAGTCGGAATTTTTGAAGGATTTTGCGAAACGTGGAATTGTGGAGCCTGAACATGTGTCCAGTGGAAATATGATTGGAGATCTGCTGACGAAAACACTGCATGCACTAAGGATCCAAGAAATATGCAAGCAAATTGGGTTGAAATAATGATTTTATTACGATTATGGTGACATTGCGCTATTGCTGGACATACATTTTCTACACTTACGTCGATGTGACTTGCGCACGAGCCCTCGGTACTCTCGGAAGGAGTGTTGGAATTTTGGATGATGTGATCTGTTGTGAAAACTGACGTTTAAATTGCTGCTAACGAGATTATCGTGGTTTCTTTGCATATTGTGAATTAGGTTAAGTAGTATTTTAGCCGAAACTACACTTAATTTTTACATAATACTTACTTTCATTTTTGTCGAGTAAACAAAGCATCGGACACTTACCTCCTGGGCACTTCCGCGCGTCTGGCATGAATACGCGAGACATTTAGGTAGAGGTGACACGCACATCTGACGGAAAGACCCTATACTGACCGATAGGGCGGCACTACGTTACAAGAAGGCATATAAACGCAATAAACGGTGTTTATTTACTTTACGTGGAGTTACAGACGACTACGTGGCAATCTACACTTTCCTACATCATCAACAACGCACAGCGCAGACAATCCTGCAAGCGCGCGCTCTGAATCAAAATGGCGGCTTGACTGCTTTCCTGCGTACTTTGCAATTGTTGTAATTATATACTAGTGTGGAATTTTCTATTCAGTAAACCCGTCTCGTACTTACTGCTACCATTAGCGCTGTTGGTCAGCCTAATCGCCTCTATGAGCTGCTCTGTTGGACTCATCATATTGCGAATGCAAAAAAGGCATTTCGTATTCAGAAAATAGGGACTTTGACAGGTTGACATTTTTTCTTGTCCATGGATAGAATGTACCTTTCGGATCTGACCCTCGCCAGACGGCGTCGGTATATCTCCCTCTACCCCTCGCGCAATGAGCTTTAGCAACTTTCTGACACCAAATATCAGGATGAGTTGTTTCCGTGTCTCTAGTTCTGAAAAATGCACAAGCAAACATGTGCTCTTAGCGAAAGAACCTTTGGCATATGCTTAATCATTGTACTTTGTATATGATAGTCACAAAAGTAGTACCGTATCTCACCCCCCCCATATATGACGTTTCCATATCTGGACCACTCGAGTTTTCTTGGCTCGTGAGTGCACTACTTAAAGAGGTGTGGATATGTAGTACTTGTTGGCCGGTGATTGGATCGATATTAGTCGAATTGTTACTGTACTACCATTGTTAATTTAGCTTCCGCGTGAAAAACGGTCGACATGAACTCGAACCTTATATCAGATGCCGCACGAGCACTCAAGAAAATGACGTGGACGAGACACTCAGCAGCGACTGTTCTATTGCGAGGTGGAGTGTCGCCTCTGCTTGGAAGAAGACCTTTAGCAAGCGTGCAATGAGCGACGTCCGGTACTGCTCCGGGTCTTCATCGTCGCGGTAGTAGGAGGAAGACGCCGTCGAGGTTGTAGAGCGTGGACTACCTCGTAAAGTATACGCCACATCCTTATCGAGCACCATGAACGGGTCGTTCTTCTTCTCTTCAAACGAGTTGAGCACGTCTCCGTCTTCGCCAAGTCGTCTTCGTCGTCAAATAAGCGTAAACGCTGTCAAGGCTCGGTCACTGCCTGGAATTCAACTTCTTCATGTTCTTCTTTCGAGGTAGATAACACATCATTACCAGGAATATCCAAATCGCCAGCTTCAGCTTGAAATTGATCGATAGAAGTAGAGTCAACCTTGAAGATACACACGCGACAGAAGTCAGCACGTAGTAGATGAGAGCCTGACGCTGTGTCACGTGTTAGCACATATTCCTTTTGACGACATTTCTTGTATACAAATTTAATGTTACAGCCAGCGCACTCCTGCAGATACTCAAAAAAATAAAGGGCTGCCTTGACACACGTCGCAACATCGACCCTCGCCGTCGAAACCGCACAAGAGACGCCAGAGCCATCACCTCTGCGAATTTCTTGGCTCGAGTGCATTCCTGTGCGTTATTGAACGAGAGCAAGAGCTCCGATACTTCCGCAGTAGAAAAGTACAACAAGGACGCGTGGTCAATCTCTCCCTGCATGTAAACATCGACTAATTAATAATTAACGTGCTTTAAAAATCATATATAGACAATCAAAAACAACTAAAGCTATGTTTTCTTTCAAAAGAAGCGTCGACTTGAGAATTTTTTAAAGGTTGACTTGAACACTACAATCTTGGGTGATGGAAGAACAGATGAAAAAATAAACATTTTGGCCCAGTTCTCGGTCTAATTGGTGGACTTTATGTATTAAGTGGCTTAATTTGTGTGGGCATTCAATCCGGAAAATAAAATAAACCAGCGGTCATTTTAGCGCTTTTATTAGCTTGATTTCCTTAAGGTGATAAGAGACGTCGCTGATTTATGAGCCTTGTTTTGATGCTATATCATCATCTGGATTGATTCGTTGTTCAGTGTGTAGAGCAAGACAAGCGAAGGCATCTAAATAATGAACCAATGATTTTTAATTGTCTCTTCGATTGTACGCATAATTTGATTTCTCTTTCGGCTTGTAATGCCGCCGTCTTTGTTAAAGTTTTTTTGAACATTCGTAATGGTTTTCCTCCAACACCTTAAAGGTACATTCGCATAAGTGCTTTTGATTAAACGACCGATTAGAAACTAACTGGCGGGAACTATTAAAGGATGTTATTCAGCCTGGTGGGCTTAAGCCCCTCTTCGAGTCCTCCACTTGGAGAATCGGCCAAATCTTACAACGCTGTATTCATGATGAAGAGTGCACTTCACAGCAGACTATATTTTTTCTATTGATTCTGTGTAACTTAACTCATTTCAAAATAGAGGGTCCTCTATTATGCTTTCCACTGTATACCTGTATTGGATATCGTCCAACAAATTCGTTGACTGTTCTCTTGTGTTCCTATCATGTTCCGGATACATTGTATGCAGTTACGAAAATGTTGGATTTGATCCAACATAAATCATATTATTTCTCTACCAGGTCCAACAAATTCAGGAGAATCGGTTTATAATGGATATATTTGTCAAAATTTTGGGCAGCACCCCGCCTCGCGTTTTTGGGTGCAAAATAAGAGATGAAGGGTTGGTGCCTGTTCTAATCAACAAAAAAATGACCCGCATCATACTTACGTCGGGCTTTCGAAAAGATTTTCTGCGGTCGCGAAAACGCCGCTTGTGCGGTTGAAAGTTCTCCTTTCCTCCTTAGCCTGGACTGTTCAAATTTACCCCGCAAAGTAATAAAAGGTACGAGCGCACTAAAACAGACGAAGGTAAAAAGTAAAACTAAAATATATTATTATGCATTACCCTTGATTCCTATGCGATCATGCGTCGCCAAAGTAGTTTCGCAACTGTCAGCTTTAGCGTGTTTGTTATTCATGTACCCATTTCTAAAGTGTAATAGAAATGTTAAAATTAGAAACACAACTCACACTTCAGTCGACAACTTCAACTTCCAACACTTCTTCTCGGCGCGCGTCCGCTACCTATCGAACCAATCCAACCATGTTTCGCAGCACAAGTAGCTTCGCTGCGCTTAACCCCTTCGTTAATAAATCTGCTTGCATTTTTTTGTTTCGATATAATTTGCTTTGATAATGCCGTCTTTCACGAAACTTTTCACAAACTTCAAACGGATGTCGATGTACTTCGATCGTGCGCTGCTTTCCTCGTTCTGCAATTGCTTAATCGCCGCTTGGTTATCCATAAACAATTCCACAGGCGCCTTCACCTTTAGTCCTATCTCATTAAGCAACTCCTTAATTCCCAAAACCTCTTGGATTACCATCGAACTTGCAGTGAATTCGGCTTCCATAGTCGATAGCAAAATTCCACCCTGCTTTTTACACACCCAAGCAATTATCATCCCATTCAGCCTTAATAGTCCTCCCGTAACGGATTTTCTATCAAATTTGCCCCCCGCGTAGTCAGCATCGCTGTAGCACGTCAGCGAAAACAAACCTTTTTCAACCACAGTGTCCTTTTCCATAGTGAATTTCAAATCAGCCGTTCCCTTAAGGTCTCTTCGCTAGTTTCCAGTGATGCATAGTGGACGTGTGGGTGGCACGGGTCATGCGATGCACCGCGAACATGATGTCCGGCCTGGTGCATCTCGCGGTCCACAATAAACTCCCGGCTAGGGACTGAAAATCTGCAATATTCGGTTCGGATCCCGACTTCAACAACAATGTCTGGTCTTCGTGTCCTGCGTCTTCAGTTTCATCAGTTGGTGCTCGCACTGAGTTGCAATCTTCCAGGCCCATCTTGGCGACCCATTCATCAGTATTTTGCTTTTGATCGAGCTTGCATCCACTCGAGTCATAATCGACCCTTATCCCGAGAAACCTCGAAACCAGACCTAAATTTTTGAATTGTAGTTCACTAAGTTCATCGAAAAATACTTCCACTCGAGAGTCATTTGTTGCCGTAATTAGCAAATCATCCACGTATACCCCCACCAGAGTGATCCCTTCCTCATTCCGTTTCACGTATAGGCACGAATCCGTCAGGCACTGTGCGTATCCATGGTTCGATATGGATTCGTGCAATAATTTGTTCCAGAGCCGCCCAGCCTGCTTCAACCCGTAAAGACTCTTTTCCAACTTAAGCAGCAGCTCCTTCTGTCCATTGGCTTCTTTATCATCGACAATTTGTTGCGTAATTTTCATTCCCACTGGTATTTCGAGATAAATGTTCATATCTTTCTCCGTAGGCGCTTCACGTAGGCGTTCGGCACGTCACCGTGCCTTGCGCTTACTTCCCAAATCACCGACATCGCTAGGATTATTCTGCTTGTCGTTATGTCCATCGTAGTAGTTTGTCCCGTATACCTGTTCATTTCCGCAGGCAATCAACCGGGCATTATAGCGTTCAATATTTCCATCGCGATCCAACTTCGTTTCAAATACCCATTTTGAGTGAAGTGGCCTCATACCATGCTCTCTTTTCACGATTCTCCAAGTTTCGTTTTGTTCGAGCGCCTGTATTTTTTCGGCCATCGCTTTTACCCAATGTTTGGCTTCCTTGCTGTTCATCGCCTCTTTGTATCCCTTCGGATCATCCCAAAAAACCAGGTTAACTTGATCTAGTGACCTTCCCCTCGTCACCATCCTTTCACCCGATTCCGTAGTGTTTCGTTCGACCACACCTTCTTCGTTTCGTGTTTCCTTCGCATTTTCTTCGCAATCGTTCACAATATTAGTCGTCTCTTGGTGGATCGCTTGCGTCCTCCTAAATTGATCGTTTTGGAGCGGGTTCAGCGTTTCTATATTCTTCATGTGCTGCGTCACGATCATGAGTATTCCCTTCGGAAGATATACGCGGTACCCTTTGGTTTAGTCCGATTTTCCAATTATTATCCCCGCTTTTGCCCTTGGTTGCAACGAATGTTTTCTCAGGTCACGAATAACTGTGCATGGACTTCCGAAGGTAACTATATCCCCAATATTCTGTGATGTACCCGTCAAAATTTCCACGGGCGACGCCATTTTCGCGTTCGCTCTCGTAGGGCTGCGATTCAGAATTAACACCGAGTATTCTACCGCGTTTCCCAAAAAATGCAGAGGTAGACCGCACGCAAATATCATACACCTTGACATGTTTAAGATCGTCCAATGCATCCGCTCGGTCTTTCCGTTCGACGCTTGATTCCCTGCCTCACTGACGTGCCGCTTCACTCCGTTTTGTTACAGAATACATCAACATTTCTATACTCTGCACCGCCGTCTCTTCGAAGCAGGTGTATTCGGCACCGAAACTTTTTTTCAAAATTTACCAGAAAGCGCTCGAACATTTTCGCCGCTTGGTCCTTGGTTTTAGCGACGAAAACTCGACAATAATTGGATTTATGGTCCACGAATTTGACCAAATATCTGTTCCCCCGGCGATCTTTTGGCGGCATTGGCCCTTTCAGGTCGCTGCATATTACTCCGCCTATTTGAACGCGACGCGAGTTCTGTCTGCTGTCTTGCTTTTGCTGCGCATTTATCGACTGTTTCTTTCCGCACAGGTAAAACAATTGCGCCTCATATTGTCAGTGCGTTTAATCCCTGAATTAGGGTCTCTTGCCATTTTTGCAATCATATTTAAATTGAGGTGTCCGAAACGAGTGTGGAAATTCATCAAGGACCCTTCTTGGATGTCATTTTCTGATTCATTTCCATTGTTTTCCACTGCCGAAAAAATTATGCCATCAACTTGATTCTTTCGGGCTCTCGAAGTGTCAACCACCAATACATCGTGTCTACGTTCCACGTCAAAAACGATCTCCCAACTTTTCTTTTCTATCAGGGACCTGTTGTTTCCATTGTAACTTAATATGGAGCCCTTTTCTTCCAATATTCCCCTTCGTCCTCTAACAGAACTGTTGCTGATATACTTATTTGCATGCTTTCAGTACGTCCTGATTCTCATCTTGGACTTGGGCGGGAGTTTTCTTGTCGACCGCCGATCGCTATGTCCATCCATTCCGACATAGCATCGGTCCTAGGATGAGATTCAATGAGAAAAAAATATTAACAGAAACAGGTGATCTAGTGCGTTTTTTTCATCCAATCGGTGTTCTCTAAAACGTAATTTTGAACCAATTACGATGAATTTTGTGCATATGTTGCATTTATTTTGCCCCAGACAAGAAGATAAAAATAATGACGACTGTTGCTATTCAGTGTAATCAAGCGCATGTGCGAGGTGGAAACCCACTGCTTCCTCGTTGCCGTACCGCTTTTCGCCCAAGTCATGAAGGTACATTTTGGAAAATACTCCGCAGTTGCTGTTATCAAATTGCTGGCTGTCTGGGACATATAAGACAGATCATCAATGCATTTAAACCAACTCCCCAGAAAGCGCTTGAATATCTTGAAGCTCAATCTAAAAGCGATCTCCCCTAAAAACCCTTGCATAAACTAGAGCTCAATTTTATATTCAGCAAGCGACGCGTCATATCTGCAATTGAGCGCCTCCAGATCGTGAACTTTTAGCATCATCGCCACTCTCCTCTCCAACCTTCCCATCTTCTTCTTAGTACCCTTCTGTGTCCGGCAGAGTGACGCGCATGCGGACGCACGTGCGGTCATTCCTCTTACGCAAACCGCTGGGCATACCGGTCATCCGTGAGTGGAGTCTCAAACAGGTACTGTGACGAGATACGTAGTAGTTTGGTTTGAAATGCAGCAACTGGACTACGAGAACCTCTGACATTGCTAAGTTGGAAGTTGCACCTGGGACCAAAAGATGAAAATAGGTATTACCAAATTACGTATTTTAGGTAAACTATATTCTAGCCCGATCTAAATATATTCACTTTTACATTTTGCCTCTCCCCGATCAAGCGATCGTTTTTGGCAGAAACTATCGCGTACATTTCGCAAGTGCAGCACTCGCTTCTTTACTAATAAGTAGTGGAGTTCAGTGAACGTGGACATTTACGTTTGGATTAGCAGGTGGATATACGTGGAAATTTTGGTAAAACCTTAATAACAAAAAACATGGCTAAAGTTCTACAGGTTATGAGCCAAAATGAGGATGATGACAGAAGTGAGCAAAAAGTTGCGATTGTTTCGAAAAATGTGGAGCCAGGACAAGTGGCAAAGATACTGGAGGTGCTTACAGATAGGTTAAAGGAGCTGGAAGACATGTATATACGGTAGGCGACGAGGGGGCGGAGTACAACACGCCCAAGGTCGACAATAAGATGAGTATCACGTCACTGGAAGGGAGCCAAGAAGGTAAGGGATCTTTTTTGGTGGGTCGGCATGGTAAGAGAGTTTTCGAGAGCTTAGCCACGTCGAGGCGGACATTTTTACCCGCAGCAAATTGGGTAAGATGATGAATGCGAGGGACCAACAGCAGGTCTCAATACAAGGTACGCAGAACATAGGTCAAGGCCAGGACCGGGCATACAGGTGTCTTTAATAAGGACGCCAAGTGCAAAGCCGTGCACTCTAAAAATCAAGATTTTCGACGGAACTGAAAATATTGGGGGTTAGGTTCCGGTTTTACATGCTTGGGAAAGAAAGTTTTTTTTGACAGATCAATATTGCTCAAGCAGCTTGTGGATTTCGGTAGAGTGAAGACGTAAAGGTCGATCTTCTAGGACATTATCTTGTAGGAGCGGCAAAACGCTACTACAATCGAGAAGTGGAGACGTGGTGGTGTAAAACTCCAGCATTATAGTACGTAATGGATAAGATGCTTTAATTTTTCACTTACAGATTACGTCTGCACAAGGAATGAAGTTATTTATGGCGCATAAAAGATGTACACACCTGGCCGGAGCATAACTTGTATCTTTCAGCTCTGGCAGAATCGGTCAGATGCATTTGAGACTCTCTCGTGCTAAAAAACATTGTTTACTACGCTGCCCCAGAAATGAGGCAAATTTTGATGTTCATGTTTGACCCTACGAGGCTCGATTATATAAGTCAAGTCGAGGAACTTTGCCAGTTCGCGCAAGCTGTGGAATCTGAAGAGAACGAGAAGCGCTCAGCATGGTAGCGTGCACATGGTGGCGGAAAGAACAGACCAAAAGTACAAGACAAGGCGGTGCTACCTATGTGATAACTCGGACATTTCAAGCATAATTTCCCGCAAAAGGGAGGGAAAAAGCTAGATTTCTCGTTGACTATGACGACTGATTATAGAAATATCGAGAAGGAGAAGTGGATACTGTACAGTGGAGCCAGTATGCGTTTGACAAATGATTTAAGTTTTAATGGGACACAGAAGAGGTGTCTGGAGTGTGTGGTTCAGGAAGATGGCAAGAAGCCCAAGTTGAAAATATATTTTTATCGCGGAATATACTTTCCTATGGTATTCACGAAACGAAAATGCTGAAGATTAGCTTGCGCCAACGGTCGCAGAGTTGTGGTTCATCATGAAACTGGGGAGAGCATTTTCGATGTCTAAAACGTGCGACTATTGGTGTTCGCGTGGACATTCAGAAGAAAACGTTTGGTGACGTAAGTGATATCGGTGATTGAACAGAACGACGATATCGTGGAAAATTCTGACGTGCAACGAGGATCTTTAATGTATTTCACGTCAGGATGGGACACGTGAGATACGACGTGTTTGAACGACTTGCAAAGGACCCGAGTTACGGAATTGAACTTATTGACACGCGTAGGCAAATAGCCTAATCTCCGCGCATGGGAAATAGATGAAGAATCCCTTGTCAAGAATGGATTCTGGAAACAATTCGCCTATAGATAGAGTGGGCGGGGCGGTATGCTCGGATTTGAAAGGTCCAATAATGCCTAGAGATCACATGAGGAGAAGATACATGGGGAATATCATTGATTACAAGAGTAATTACATGCGAAGTTTTGGCAAAGACCAAGGACATGGCTGCGAAAACCTTTGAACATTTTTTGGCATCTTCCAAAAAAACGTTTAGCTGCAAGGTGCATATTACGGACTGACAGTGGAGCTGAGTATGAAAATTGGATACCTTTTGCCGGAGTAGTTGAGTGGGCAGACAAATGAGCGAGGCCGGAAACCAAGCGAGCAATGGAAAGGTACGCATGCACCGTACGGTATGAATATGGCAAGGTGCATGCGAGCGGTTTAAATTTGTCGTTTTGGGGTGACGCAGTGGAGTATGCTGCATACATACTAAACAGTAGCCCGACATCCGCAAACTCACGGCGGATGTATCAAATCGAACTTCTCACGGCCAAGAAGCCGAATCTCCGGGAAATTGTGGCTTTCGGATCGACCGGTACAGAATACAGAAATTCTGGAAAGAATTCGTTGGCGCACAGAGCACAGATTGCACTAATGCTGGGAAAAAGCGAGGAGGTGAAAGGATTTAAGGTGTATCTGAAGCACGGCAGAGAGTCGTGGTAACACAGCATGTAAAAAAACGTGGAAACACCGGACGACACACATAATCAACAATTGCGTAGTTTGTTTCTCGATGGACTTGATGAGAAAAAAGAAGCCGGCTAGCAAGCTGCGAAGATAAGTTCGCACAAGAAGGGCAAGAAGAAAGGTAAGAACAAGACAGCCTGGAGCAGGGAGAGACACGGAACGCGCGGGTATGTGACGCTGAAAAAGGCGGCAGACGCGAGTGAAGACAACAAAACGAAGTCGTTGGGAGTGGAGTTGTGAATTTAGTCACAGAAGTGGATCCAAGAAACTACAGCAAAGCGATGAGGAGTACCGACAAGGACAAATGGTCGACTGCAATGGACGAAGAGTTCAAGGCATTATAAAGCGAATGAAGTGTGGAGCATAGTACGAAAACCAAGTGATGTTACGTTGCAACACACGAAGTAGCTCTTCATGATAAAGACAGGAACCTGAAGAGATACAAGGCAAGTTAGTGGCGTGTGGTAACGAGCAAACGGTTGGGGTAAACTATGAGTTAACGTTTGCAGCAGTGATGGACAAGGGAACGGTTAAAATTTTTCGGACACTGGCGAGGAAGTGGAGAGTAACAGCGTTGCACGGCGACATACCTAATGTGTATGTGAAAGCATTAGAAGAAGATCACAATATTTACTTTTTAAATTCGTAATGAATGGTGGTGGGCACAAGAATAATGGAAAATTTCGCGGTGCAAGGAGTGGAGAGTGTAGCATTAAAACTTAAGAAGACATTGTATGACCTCAAGCAGGCGGGGTGGTTTTGGGATCTTTTCGTGCATAAGAAACTATTGGGCTTGAACTTCGTACAGTGTACGGACATGTGCCTGTACTACAAGTGGATTGAAGAGGAAATCATTGTGGTGTGCGTATATGTTGATGACATTTTAGTGACAGGTAGTGAAGAGTATCACGTCAAAGGTGGTTTTTTGTCGAAATGAAGTGTCTGAACATTGGGAGCCCTAAAGAAGTATTGAAGGTTTTGGGGATGCGCATTACATTAGACGAAGAAGATGGATACATGCTGAATCAACAAGTCACGATCGAAAACCTGCTTGAAGAGCAGAATATGATGGAAGCAAATAGAGCAAAGACACCTATCGGATGTGAATATGAAAATCTTCCGATGGAGAAGTAAGTGGGTTTGAAAGTAGTCACTAACGATGGATCACCAAGCATAACTTTTTTTCAAACTTTAGTTGTGGATCGCGCGATGCACTCGTTGGGATATCGCATACAGAGTTCACAAAGCAACAAGACAGACGCACTCACCGAGCAAGTTGGATTTTGACCTTGATAAGCGCACACTACGTTTCCTGAAAGGAGCCAAACAGTACCAATTGAAGATGGAAGTTAAGAAGTGTGGAGATAATAACGGATTGGTTACGTTGGAGGCATTTCGCGATGCTGAATCCGCGGGAATGCAAGACGGATAGGAAGGCAGCTTTTGGAGGTGTTACGTTGTTAAATGCATTATTACTTTACTGTATATGCAAGCGACAAGGATGCGTTTCGTTATCTACTATGAAGGTGGAATTATATGCCGCATCGCAAATGGAGTGTGGGCCGATGAAAATTTACGAGCTAATGAGCAAGATACGGATGATCCGAGCACGCTTGAAGCGCGGCCTTCTCTGTGTGAATATAATGCGCCTGATTCTTTTGCACAATTGCTTGCTTATTGTACGCCTTGAGCGCGTACCATTTGTCACGATTTGAACCCTTGCCACGTACTAGGTACATCTTAGCAAATGCTCCACGTCCAAGCACCTTGACAAACTCGAAATCACGAGGCCCCAACACCAGATTCTGCTGATACTTGTTCTTGAATGCCAAGTGACTCACTTGCGTGGCATTGCCTTCACGAGCGGCGATTTTGTTGCGAGGTTGGGACGGATTGGTCGCGGCTAACTTTAAACCGCTGCCAAGTGAGACACGAATCGGGTGGCCAATCGGTGACAACTGCACCGGAAGACTACTACTCGCATTGGGAGCATCAATGCGTGCGCCTCGCGCCACCAACATCTTGGCGGCAGCGATATCCCCTGATTCAGCTGCCATGTGAATCGCAGCATTGCCTTGGTAATCGGTCACGTTCGGGTCCGCTCCGGCATCCACCAGTTCCTTCACACAACTAGACATTAAACAATAAAACAACAGCAAAATCAATCAATTCAATATTGCACATAGAAACCGACAAGATCTCCACTGTAAAAATACTTACCCCACATTTCCTGCTTGAACAGCGACGTGCGGTGCCGTGTAGCTATCGCCCGTACGCACAGACGCGGGTCAGCTCCACGCGCTAGAAATTCCTTGACTGTATTAGGGTGGTTGTTACGCGCCGCAAGATGCAGTGCTGACGTCTGGTTGATTCCCACACCGTTTACATCGACCACATTGTCACGCAACAAGGTCACAATCAGGTGCCAATTGCCCACTTCGGCGGCATCAAAAATTTAAAATTGTTTCTTCTTCACATCTCGTAAATCCAAAATCATCTGAGGCGCCGTGGATCGAAATTTCCCCGCGCCAACGGATGGGGCATCGATTGAGCGCCCTCCATTCATTTTGGTAGCCCCAGTCATTTAAATGGATTGTTGACTTGCAGCGCCTCCAACAGCATCACATCCATCGATCTGTTGAGCTTGGCATATCGACCACGCACTACAGGCTTTTGGTTTGACATCATCGCCCTCCCTGTAACAAAATTAAGATTTAAAATAAGCTTTTTAGGGTGATTGACTTTGAATCATTTGATACCTTGCCGTTCTGTCAAGTAGAACAGCAACTAAGTGGTGAAATACCGCAAGTGCAAAGGTATCTCATAGCTACACGCACACGACGCCTCTTGTGTGACATGGAGCCTACCTAATTCATTGCCCCGCTCTACAGTTAAGGTATACAAGCTCGTACCGTTGTCAGGTGCGATCCCCTCCTCCGACATTACCTTCTGGCACCGGAATTAAAATAAATGGGTTGTGGGAAAATTTTCCAAATTTCTTTTGCCACAACTTACAACCACTTGCAACATAACGTTTTTTCATTAAAAAATTTGTAGCCAATCATAGGACGCCGCCGAAGTTGCGCTTTTATTTTCTTTGTGACCATACAATTTTCAAGATAGCGACGTTCTCTCCTACGGTATCTCGTATTTTCGGCTGGGGCATGACTGCAGGACTTGGCCGAAGATAGCCGAAGATACATTTTACAGTAGTGTATTGAATCATCTTCGGCGCCGAAGATAACATATGCAACATTCAAGCAACACAAATATATTCGTACAACCTACATCATGTAGCTATTTAAAAAAAAGGAATCAACTTCCGCCATATTAAAAAAAACTGACTTGAAAACGTGGCTGGATAAACCAGCGGTTGTACCCACGATTGATTGATGTGGACATTTTGCTTTACGATATGGTAGCTCCCGCCTTCCTCCATCCCCGCCTTCCTCCATCCCCGCAACCCAAATCACCAAGCGCGCCGTTTGGCTTTTGCTTCTTCCTTTCTCGCCGCCTCCGCGCCGATGAAGCTTCGATACGTTTGTTTGGCCTACCCGGCAGGGCGACCGGCAGGCTTCCCGATCGAGTAGAGTCTAGGGGTCACGCTAATACTTTTAACGATAAATCAGCAACACTTATAACTAAACAACATATCATTACGTGTATTAGCAGATGTTATGATGCCCTATCGAACCTTTCCTGTGTAACAAATGAGAAAAACGTAATATGTTAAAGCTCCGACTTTGACCACGCGCTCAAAATGCAGTCTTCGGTGACTGAATTCCCCGTTTCACAATACGGTCAACCGTAAGGCTGCGCTTGTTCTTGGCGGACATCTTGGTAAACGCAAGTTAACGATCTCTTAGGGTTAGTGAGCCGTACTCATGTACCCTTCCCAACTCGTAAGCAAGCGTCAATACCCGAAATTTGCGCTTGAAAGATCCCATCACTCCGACGTCCAGTGGTTGCAGGATAGCCGCCGTGTTCTTCGGGAGAGGAACAAGCTCGGTGCCCCACTCTGCGAACGTTTCTTGGGACTCTAGCAAAACGTGTCAGGCAAGGTTGTCGACGTATATTGCGTGAGCATCGGTGCCTGCACACACGTAATCTGCCCACACTCCATCAATAAACTTTTCCTTCCAAACCCTTGCATCCATCAAAGCATTGCTCTGTACAGTTGCAACAATTTGGTCGGAAACTGCTGCAACCTTTTTCTCCACAGATCCTCCTGGCAATTCCTTGAAGATAACAAGCGGGCGAAGCTTTCTTCCCGTAGCCGAGATCGTGAGAAGAACTCCGACCGTCGTCTGCCCACTACCTTCGCTGACTTTGAGCGTCCACGTTCACACAAAATTACACCAGGATCTTCGTCGTAGTACACGGTAGTCTCATCTGCATTATATATACAGGACCGATTATAAGTTCTGGAAACATTAATTCCAACATCGCAAGAAAACTGGCGCTGTTCTTGAAGTAAATCTGCAGTTGAAAGAATGGTCTTGGTAGGGCGGCGAAAAGAGAATCCCCGAGCTTGGACAGCACGACGCAGCAAACGACTTAGACTCTCCTCACATCGATCCGCCAAGTATGCAGTAGACCACCCCGCATACTCATCCTTGACAAACGCAACCACATGGCTCGTCTTTAATGGAAAGACTTTACGGCGCATTTTCTTCACCCATTGCACGACGTCATCGCAAAACGGGAACACACTCGGCCGTCCCTATCCTACCTCGATTTCTTTTTGGACTTGCATGCGTCCCGAATTTTATTCACCGATTGTTGCCAATGATATAATGCTGTACGACTCTTGATTCCAAACGCCTTTGCAGCCTCAGCGATTGCCGCTCCAGTAGTCAAACGCTCGAGAACGGCTAGTTTCGTTGAGTTAGTGTACGCATTTCTCCTGTTTACACTCCGGCGCTCGGAGATTAGAGCACTATTGGAATCATCGTCATAATGGTCAACGTAATCGATGCCCTCGTATTCGTAGTCAACGCTGTCATCAATACAATAATAGCGTCAGATGTGCATTCTATATCTTCCATAACTCCCCACATTCGTATTCGTGCCAAAGTGTCGGCAACAGTATCTGCGGATTCCATACTAACGATTGTGCTTTGCTAGTGGTGGCCGGCGTGCAACACTTTGCTGATATTTATGATAGCTACACTTTGCCGGTGCATCATTGGTTAAAATATTTGTATTGTGCCCTTCCTACAATGTGGACTGTCATATAATTGTGTCCGTCACATCTTTCCATCCAGGTCTGTCCCAACCTCCTTAGGTAAATTTCTAGTAGCTAATAACGTATTTCTTCGACCAATAGACCGGTCTTCTACCTATTTAGTTGACCGCCCAGCTAAAAACTAGTGACATCGGTTCTTTATTTGAAACGGGTCTTCTATTTTTGGGCATTGAATTTGGGCTAGTTGGCTGGACTCGCCCAATCCAGTCAGCTGGTCTGGGTTCAATTCCCCCGTCTGCAGTGGCCGTGTGCACAAATTTTACGTTTGTGGTTGTGTTTCCAGATCCAGTGTCAGAAGAAGGTGGTAAGTATAATTTGTTGTGTTGGTGCACACGGTCACTGCAGGCGGCTGGTCTTTTACTGTGGTTAGGGTTGCTACAAGCTTTCTCTTTATGGCTCAATGAGTGAGATATCATCAGGTGCATCGCATAGCTCTCCCTCGTCCTCATCAACTTCGGCGTCAAGCGCACTGGCATCCGTAGGCAAAGAATCAGCATCTCGCCATGCCTCTCGGAACCGTTCACCGTAGACGTCGTGGCGGGCAACGTGCCACTCGTTGAGCTGGGACGAGAACCCTGCTCGTATGATCGACAAGTCAATGACGCTTTGTGACACCGCTTGCCATACTTGACGAATCCAGCCCGTCACGATGTTGATGGATGGCTGCTTTAGGTTACCGCCACGCGTATATTCGACCTGATCTGACAGCTTCCAGGCGTCAATCAGCGGCCCCATCTTGTCCTTGAACGACTTGTAGATGCCAATGTCACTCGCCTGAAGGTAGGGGGTGAGACCACCAGGAATCACTGTCATGCTGATCTGCCGCTTGGCACAATGAGCCTTGACATCACGCCCAATATGGGCTCGCATAGAGTCCCAGACGACGGTCTTCTTCTGGCCGATCCAGAGCAGCGGAAAAGCGAGGTCGAGCCACTTGATCAGCAAATCCTGGTTCACCCATGCTCGAGGCTGATGGGCAACATGACAGCCATTGACCATCGAGATCCCTCCAGTCTTGCCCTTCCAAATGAGAGTAGGTGGTAGCTTCTTACCAGCAGCCGTGACAGCAAGAATAGCCGCAATGCGCATCGACTGAAAGCCGGTCGACTTGATCACCACGTGTCTGGCACCACTAAGGTCAACGGTATGACGGCGAGGATCTTCAAAGTAGACGGCAGTCTCATCGATGAGCACAGTGCGTTCTAGATCGAGCTCAGCGAGCTGGGCTTGCACGAACTTCATGTAGGCCACTGCACGGCGGACCAGCTCATCATCCGAAAGCGCCGTCAAGTTGGTGACCTTGCGAAGCGAGAGATTGTTGCGTCGCATGAAGTTGGAAACCCACGTCTCAGAGGCGACGAAGTCCGTGATACCCATGCTGACAGCGGCTTGAGCAATCCAGTGACGTGACACCTTCTCCTTCAGTAGACGGCACTCCGTGATGAGGTCCAGCAGCTCGTTCTCGAGCCCACCAAGGATCGGTGGCCTACCACCACCAGGCACACGAAACAACAGGTTGTCGGATTTCTTTAGCTCTTCTTGCTGCGCCCACCAACGACGACACATGCGAGCGTCGATTCCCCAGCCTTGAGCACGAAAGTGCACCGCTGCACGGGAGGGAACACCATCTCCCTCGTTCTCGATCCACTTGATCACCTTCACATTCTCGTGCACCCGAAAACCCTGACGAACTGCCCCCATCGCAAGTTTCAGAATGAGAGTGGAAGGCTTGCTAAAGAAGCGTTGGCACCAGAGCCAGTGATTCTAGAGACACGTTGACCATCATCACAGAGGCAACGATGACCACCAAAGACCGGCTGTCTATTCGAAATGGGTTCTCTATTTCTTACATCCTCCATCCCATGTCACTGTAGCGAGGGAGGTCTTCTAATCAAATAGGGTCTTATGTTCGAAGAAATACGTTAGTTAATTGGGCTAAAATAGGATACTATCACGTTTTTATTATGTTGTTGTAAATCGTAGTCTTTTTAGTCTAAATAGGTTTTTTACTGCAAGTAAGATATTTTCATCGTCTGAGTGGATTCTTTAAGATTTGCGGTCTAGCGAAGGCTTAAATTTCCATTTATCTCCATAATTCATTTCAGGCATATCTGGAGTTGTATTCCTTGAATCCTCAGTTCTGCATTTCGTTTCTCAAACTCAGTGACTGCTCTGCTTTGGGCTATTGTTCTCTTCCACAGAAACTCCGTGATCTTAAATTTATTCCACACTTGATTTTGAATCAACACTAAATTTCAAATTCGCCAAATCCACGCAGTACCGATTGAACATATCGCCCACCAAAGTCTGGGTGCTTAATCCATACATTTAGTTGCTTGTGAAGCACATCTATTGATGACTCTTTGACAAAATTTTGCTGAGACCGCTGGAGCCACTCGCTGTGCAATATTTCTCTGGAATGCGTTCACTGTCTCCGCTGTTGCCACCCAGCCTTGCCAATAGCTTATTAGACGACCCAATAGGACTGAGCCCGCTTACACACCCACACAGTATTGGTGACCCCTTTCTCCACTGCCGTGCACCTTATCGAGTCGGCAGGTATTATCGACATCGTACCCTGGACAATAAATCAGCTGATGTGTTGCTGCTCTGTATATAACTCACGTCTGGTAGTCCGTAAGCATATTGTCATGCTTCCATAATTCTTGCGTTGTTTGGTGTTGGCCAGCTTGACACCCTATCTCCGTTGTTTTTAGTCCTCCATCTCTGTAGAATTCCAGTTAACGACCTTTAAATACATTTATAATACATTGGACCGCGATCCCATCCGTTCCTTCTTTTTCCATGGGTACCTATGTATCTGAGGGTTCGCCATGAAAACGACCTTGGTTACTTGCCCTTGGCGATGCTTTTCTCCATAATTTGATCTACCGACCATAGGAAACCGTCCGGGTTGTTGTTTGCATCTCCAGATACTGCCCGTTACAAAATCACGTCCTAGTACGCTGTCATCTTCTCTGACTTGTCTCAACTTCGCTGGACTTGACGTTAACTGGAGCGGCGGGTCCTGACCGATGAGTTGTCCGACTGAAACTCTTGGGGAGCATACTATTAGCGTTGCTAACCACCTAAGATATTTTGCTTTTGTGTGCCCTTCCCCTCTAACATTAGCGCTTCGCAGGAATAATGATGCATTCCTGTTCGCCTGATTCGTACTTCCTTGATGGATACTTTGGCTATCCGATCATACTTTCGATAATGTACTAGAGCCCGCGACTGTTCATCAATCCGTGGGTCATTCCACCAGTGGTACGTACTCCAAAATTCTTTAATTTCTTCCGACATGGCGTCATGCCATTGAAAGTTGTCTAATCGTACAGTAATGTCCACCGTGTCACCATCCCGGACCGCCTTGGTTGGGAACCAGGGGTGTGCGGTATCACGTTTCGGCACCGGTACTATAGTACCGAATCAGGTACCTAAATTTGTAGATACTGATACTATAGTTTCCTACCGATACCTAAAATCAACACGTCGGTACGGTTTACTACCGAAATTAACATGGCCGGTATTGGTATACCAAAATTAGTACCGAAATTGGATTTGGCCGGTATCACATACCGGTACTTGTACCAACATTGGACTGCATACCGGTAATTAGTACCGGTAGTTTGTACCGGGCTTGACTTATATAGTTAATACCCGGTAATTGGATAGACATTTTATCCTCACAAGTAAAGTATGTCAGAAGAGGGTTGCATGCCACCATAGGAAACTATTGCCGTTGAAAGACGACGGACGGATGGTGAGGGAGCATTTGCGCTTTAGTCATTAATATCCTAGTAGATAGTTATCATAGGCTACCACAACTTGTTGTTTATTTTCCTTAACTTCTTCTCACCAACATAAAAGACTGCTTTCATTCACGAAAAAATGCTATATTATAAAAACTAACTACCATAATGCTCTCCTACTCCTTCTTTGGGGTCTAGTCATATCGTTAATATTTTTGCAGAAATTTGCTTACGTTTGGTCATATTTGCTCATGAAAATGTCTCCCCATATATAATTGCTTATAAAACGTAGTTTGGTCATATTTGTTCATGAAAATGTCTCCTCATATATAATTGCTTATAAAACGTATGATAGTGGTGGTGGTGCTGACACTTCATACTCGATAGTAAGCAGATAGAGATACTATTTACTTATCATTACCATTAGTCAATTGTCCACCTCCCTTATCTTTTGCTTGAATGTTAAACGATGCATTAACCAGGCTACATAGATGGTGAGTGTAAGAAACATTAATATCATTATCAACTCTACGACTTTTTTTTGGTATGTTGCAATGTCAATACTAGAAATACCGATACAAAATAATGTCTCTGGGTACCGATTTAGTCGGTACTACTGTAATACCGAGATTAGTATGGACGGTAAATACTATCAGTACCGAGTACCTAGATTGGCTCTGACGGTGAATACTATCGATACTCAATACCATAATTTCAGACTTCGGTAGTGATAGATACCAACATTACTCAGGGCGGTATCGGTACGGTACTCTTCATACCTAGATTGAAGTTCCCGGTATCGGTATCGGTAGTGTTTAGTACCGGTGGTACTACCGGTGGTACTACCGGTACTAACCACTACCGGTACCAATACCGCACACCCCTGTTGGGAACATTTCTTTTTTTCTGTATACTTGTTAGTACCTCCGTACTACGTACCTGTTAACTCTTTGTGACTCATCTTTGTTCTGACCTAAATATTGCGATAACATGCGCAGATTTAGCCCCATCCCTTTACCACCAATGATCATGATGCCATTGATCTTCCTGGTACGGCTGTGAAAGAAGAATTATGGATTGCTACAGATTCAAAAATCCACACGATATCTAGGGTATGAGATTGGAGCCGAAAACTTAAATAAAGGTAAATGGGCTCACTGACTGAAAATTACCCAGCGGAGACTGACAACGGCAACGAAATTTGTGATTTCAGTACTAGAGAGGGTACAACTATTTAATGCTATCGCCTTACCAGCTATCCTATTCACTGCGAAGATTTTCCCACCTAGTCCAGAAGTGGTAAGGCAACTGCTTTGTCTCAAAAACCGTTTTGTCTGAAGACAGGTGAATGACTGTGATTCATCGAGGCATTTAATCTCTCTAACGCTTGTGTATGCTCCTAAAGCAGCCGGAGGAACCGGAGGAATAGGACTAATATCCATCCCGCTGGCGATACACACCCAGTTTGTAAAAGAGGCAGCCTGCTGGATGATTGAGCCCGAGAAACAAATATATGTTGGCGTGGCGGATTTATAGTCATTTCTTTCGATGTACTGGACATAGGCCACACCTGTCACCAGAATTGAAAAAAATGTGTTGGCATTTCTGAGGCTGTCCGCGTAAACCCGATAACTCACCAAAGTCTTCACAATATGTAGTACCCTTCCCACTTGACCTGCTTGGCATAGAAAAATTGTCGAGGCATCCACAAAAGCCGAAAAGAGGTATCACGGCCTCCTTGAATCGTGACTCCATCAAGCTTCTTACCATATGTAACGCTATCCCCAAAGGGCTCTACTGCAAAAAAAAGAAAAACGGAGCCAACGGACATACTTGGCGAATCCCCGTGCTGACCTTTAATTCATGCGATAATTCACCATTTACGAGAAATTGTGCGGTTGTCTGAGTGTGTAAAAAAATCTTCCTTAATTCCACAAATTTCCTCGAGAAACCAAAATTTCTGAATATTTGCATTTAATATGCTCCATCCACCGTATCGTACGCCTTCGAGAAGTCTAGAAGTAGGATACTTTTACTTTGATCCGCTAGAACTGACTCATCATATTGTCTGCGTTCTAATATCGCCATCATAATCATAATGGAGCGGTCCATTTGTCTACCGTGAAGAAAGCCTTGTTGCGAGTCACCAATGAGACGATCTTAAAATTTTGCAGCCTTGTTCCGAGAATTTTAAAAAATCATGTATCCCGTTTGTAGCAAGGATATCAGTCGATAGTCCATCGCGTTTTATGAATCTCCTTTTTTTCGTAAAGGTATTATCAACGCCTTGAAGAGAGAAGACGGTTTCCCTGTAATAATGTCGTTAAAATCTGCATTAAATCTTCCATGATATCCTCCAAAAGTCTTTGTAAAAGTCGTTATTTAGACCCCCCCCGCCGATTACGTCGTTCAAGTCTTTTAACTGCCAATAGGATGTCCGCCTGCCAGCAACATCCTATTTTCCATCTCAGATACTAGTACTTAGTTGTATTTCCGCAATGGTGCAAAACAGTTTAGTGCTCCGGCCAAATCGCTATCAGAGACAATATGATGGGTAGTCTTCAAAATTGACCTCCAAGCCTTCACAAATTTATCAGTAATCGAGAAAAAACGAGATGAAGGCTCTGTATCGTCCAGAAGAATGTTCGATACTTTATGATTGCTTTCCCAGACGAAAGTGCGCCTAAAAAACCATCAAACTGTCGCCGGTGAGCGATGATACCGCCTTCCGGATCACCATCGATTTGGTCTCCAAAAAAAAGCTCTTCAACTTCTATGTCGATACATTCCGTTCTTGTGATTACATAAAAGACTTAAGCCGGTGGGCTTTACCCTGTCGTCTGTTGGCTTGTCTCGTCGTAATTTTCTTAATCGCACGTGTCCAGACTTTTTATTTTTCATCCCAAGCTTCAGTGACTGGTTTCGTCACTGAGAGATGCGACCCCGCGGTACCGCGAATTTCATCTCGTATCATAGTTGGCGTACCTCCACGTACCGGATTAATTATTCGCGAGTGAATGTTCGTCTTTGGCGTACTTTTGGTTTCGTCTTGTAGAATTAAATAACTTCTTCGTGATCCGACGGTATGCAAAGGTAATTTACCTGTGTCCATTGAATCCACCGAAACTTCCGTTCCAGAATGTAAAATCCATCCAAACGACTTGCCGACTTTCCTCGCCAGAACGTGTACGGAATATCCATTGTGTTTGTGTCATTCTCCCACACGTTATACTGCGCCAGTTGTGAATCTCGTAAATTAGCTTCTTGTGATAAATGAGTACGTTCATCACACTCGGACGTATTGTGTTTGGTGGTGTCATTTCTATCTAATATCGAGTCTTTCACGCAATTAAGTCTCCACACCGAATTATATAATCATCCCACTCGAGAACACATCTTCAAAATCTCTTTAGAAATGTGATCTGTTAATCGCTGAGTCAGCAGGTCCATAGATATTGACGATCTTCCACGGTCCAAAACAAAATCCAATGCTCCTTTTCGTCCTTTTCCATAAATGTTCATTCCACAGGCTAATTTGTTCAATGTATCGCGTAAACAATATAACCCCCCCAGCTGTTCTGGTAGTTACGATGCTTCAATGCGCTAGTCTTAATCTTTTAGAAGTGTACTTGAGGGCCTTTTCTCACATGACTGTTATAGTTAAGGCTTCCTCGATGTAATATGGGTTATCTGAGCGGGCACCTCCACCACCCTAGTGCGATCGTGAGCTCTAATCCAGGCTTGAAATCATTCGAATCTGCGTTCGTTAATAAATCCACGCACCTTTTGTATTACAAATTTAAATTTCCGTGACAAAGTCGTGTTGCCTCTTCCCTGAGAGCTTTGTCTGATCTCCATTTCATGAGGGACACTCGTACATTTCTTGCATATCCATCTCCGGCGTCTCGTTGATTGTAGCTCCTCCCCATCTCCTTGGAAGTCAGGTAAGGCATCTAGTTGCCCTTAGTATAGGTTAGCCAGATGCTCTTGCTGCTCCGACTGATGTTCCGTGGGTAACACCCACTGTTCCTCAGCACCTCCCACCGCCACCGATGACATCAAGTTATGAAATTGTGTCCAGCTTGTCGAATCTGCTCTATCGAAATGCGTCATGAACTGTTTATGGTACGGGTTCATTTCATCGCTAAAAGAAGCCGTTTCAGCTTTACCACAATTTAGTTCGTCCAATGCAGCGTCCTTTCCAGCCGTTGCCGCTATTGTCGCCCCATAAATGTGTACACTTACCAGTAGTTTACATACATGTTGCCTTCGTTTCGGAGCACATAGCCGTATCAACGCGTTATGTCCATATTACGCCCGTCTGAGTTTTGACCATTCCTGCGCACTGTTTCTTACCTTTTCGTTTTGCGTCTCTTGAGGAAGGACGTTCACTCGCTCTTTCCAGTCCTCAAATTCCCGCGCCAAAACCGTAGCCACTTTGTCGATTTTACCCAGTGTTATCATCTCATCCCAGCATTGTCGACGCCATTCCTGTGACAATAACACAAAGATATTTGGGTGAAACCGTTCCAATAACTTGAGGATGCGTGAAATGTGCAAGCAGGTGCATAATTGCGTCCCGATCTGCCTCGATGGCCTTGCTCCACTCTGCTTGTGACACCGTTGCACCGGGTATAAAGGTTCCTTGTTGACGATACCAGGCCTCCGCCATTTCGTCCCTCGCCTGCACCCAACCGTCGCTAGCATCGACCATCTCCGCTGCCGCTTTATTTTTGCTTTAAATAATTCGTCGTACATCTCCCTCGTTGCTGATGCAGCTCCCTCCTTTGGGTGTCATCCTGCTGCATCAGTAACTTCTGTGTCTCCTACCCACTCGTCTCCCGCTCTTTTCTTTCGTTTTCGCGGAATAACCGGGGGAAATTTCTGCTGCAGTGATTGCTTCACCTCTTCTGTGTAATCCGAGTCTTGATATCTCGCCTACGCTATTTTGTGGAGTTTTCGTATGGAACACGCTACTACTGAACAATAATGACTAATGCGCAACGTCTGCGTCTGATCCCAACGTTCAGAATGCATGTTGAAAGATGGCTCAGTATGGACACGATAGGGGAAACATCGATAAAAGAGTTTTTCCAGATACACAAAGATGATACAAAAAAGTATAGCACAGCACGCGCTATCACGCAAGGTTAACTTTGAGAGATGCTAGCGAAAGTGAAAGAGATTAGCTATGGCCACTCAAATCACCGTCAAATTTTTCATTTCTACACTCGCGCGGCGGCAAAACTATATGAAAGTGGTGGTAGTCCCATATCATAAATATATTCACTATTCATATAATGAACATGTAAGTGGGGAGGAAGTAGAAAAATCCTCAGTTTGGAAACGCCAATGATTTCTGTCAAGGGGGATTGTAGGAACGCACCCAGCTTACTCGTTACTACTGCGTAATATTTCGAGAAATATTGACATCCTAAAGCTAAACGCATTTTTGGAGTCCCAAATTAAAGCAGCCATCGAAATGAAAAAAACATAAAAAATAAAAAATAATATGCTTAATGATTTTTTAAAATATTTTCTAATTTTGCTGGATATCGGTTACAATTTAAGAGTCGTTTAAATAAATCAAACGTAAAAAAGAGTTTAGATTCTTTCACATCAATATCTACTAATCGCTGTTTCCAAATTCTATTATTCAAGCCTCATCCTTTGACTGGGATTTAAAGGTTGCGGCAGGGGGATGTCCAGCAGCACTGGTGGGCATCCGGGGGATCATTTGGTGCGGCATTGTCTTATATGTAGAGCATCTATCAACCAGAGGGAGATGTCACTGCCTGCGGTGCGGGGAGGAAGGACACCAGATGCGAGGATATCCGAAGACGGAAATGATGTTATGAAGAAAACTGCATCCACGCTTCCGTGGAAGCGGTGAACAGCATCAAAGTCCCCTCTCGAACGTTTACCAGGATGGAAGAGCTCATTAAGGAAGTTACTCAACCATGCGCACTACTGGACCAAGACAAAACCTCAGCAAATCAAAACGAAGTAGAATGTCAAGGGACTTCGGACAGTGTAAACGAACCTGGACTAGAAGCAAAGGCGGGTCCACCGGAAGGTTCCACAAAGAGTACCCATCAAGTGGACAGTAATACGGGAGAGAAGGAGTCAAGGGCACCAGCAGGAGAGGTCAAAAAGAAAAATGAAGAATTGATCGAAGTATCCAGGAAAAAGAAAACATCAGTCAGTAGCAGTTAGCAATAGGTATATATGTAAATAAAAACAGGGCATAGAAAAACAAGGAGAAACAAAACAGATTGAGACAACAAGATCATCAGTACAAGGAAGACACAGTCATCAGGAAATTACCAACGGCAGTAGCACAAGACCAAAATCAGGCAGTCCGCAGCAGGAGCTGGAACAGGAACCGGAGCAACGACAGGACAAAAGCCTCATTACTAAAAGAGGCACGCGAAACCCAAAAACTAACGCAAAAAAGTCTGGAAATCCGGTCGCGACTACCAAATCGAAGCAACTAGAGAATACAGAATTACAAAAGAGAGAAGCGACGGCAAAAAACGAATCAAGGAGCTTTGATAAGGCATTACTCAGTCTTATCGGCCTATTTCGTGGTTTACCTGTGTGGTGAAGCCGATTTCCAAATCCATGACCGAAGGCTTGGGTGGAATCCGGATACCCACTGGCCCGGACGACCAACTATCGGAGGGGGTACTCCGTCGATCCTGATCAGCATCAGAATCAGATGAATCACCACTGTGGTGACTGATCTGATCCTCCCGTCATCTGGCCGGTCTTCATGCGCGTCAGGATCTATGTTTATCTTCATCTCACCTTGTGTACCCGTTGATCGGGGGTAGTTACACTCACTTAG
>MIQA02018738.1:0-10939 GCA_001887855.2 Sclerospora graminicola
GAAGGCGGATCGGCCAGCCGGCCGAGCAGAATTCGGAATTAGCCGAAGGCGGATCGGCCCAGCCGGCCGATCAAGATCCCGAAGCAGCCGAAGCCGATCAAGTCTGCATTCATGAAGGGGGCGAGCTATATGTTGAAGGCATGGAAGATCAGATGGCGGTGCTACCTGAGGTGACCCCCTGCCCCCCAGCAGTCACTATCGACGATCTACAAGTGGGAGACCCGGATGTGAACACCCCGGAAGAGATCGGCAGATTGAAGGATATTATATGGAAAAGGCGACATCTGCTGATCGGCCCAGGGAACGCACTTCCTCCGGCCGCCCATGGGGCGGTATGTGATATTGATGTGGGAGGCGCCAAGCCGGTCGCACAGAGATGCCGAAGAGTCGCCCCCCAGTATCGGGAAAAGCTGTCAGAGCTTATCAAGGGGTTGCTGGCCACCAAGATAATTCAGCCGTCCACCTCGCCCTGGGCTTCGCCCATTGTGATTATTATTAAGAAGAATGGGGTGGATATAAGGTTGTGCATCGATTACCGGCTGGTGAACCGGCTGACTAAGCTGATGATTTACCCGATGCCGCTGATAAACGACCTGCCGGAGGACTTGGATAAAGTTTTGTGGTATTGCTCACTGGACATGGCCAGTGGATTCTGGGTACCGATCGTGCACGGGAGATCTCGGCATTCGTGACACCATTCGGGTTGTTCGAGTGGAACCGGATGCCGTTCGGTCTGAAGAATGCCCCGCAGATTTATCAACGGCTGATAGATAACGCGCTGTACGGACACTTCAAGATCAAGGCGGATCAAGATCCGGCTCTGGTCAGGGATGTGTTCGCCGAAGGTGACCCGGACCCCGACCCAAAACCTTCAGTTTTGGGGCGGAGGTCTTACATTGATGACATTCTCGTTACGGCAACTACCTGGGATTTACTGTGTGACAAAGTGGAGAAGTTGATGATTACGTGTGAAAAGTGGAATCTTTCGATTAGTGTGGTTAAGAGTTTCTGGGGGAAGACTAAGGTGACCTATCTGGGTCATCAAGTGTCGATTGCCGGATTGGAGGCTAACCCGAAGGATTTGGAGTCCCTGAGTAATCTGCCTTTCCCGAGATCCCTAAAGGCTATGCAATCCTTTTTGGGCAGCCTGAATTATTACAGTCGGTTCATCAAGGATTTTGCAGTCTATGCGGCGGCCTTGTATGAGTTGCGGGAGGTGGATTACCATAAGCTGAGAGAGCAGGATAGGCAAGCGGAGACGCAAGCCGGGCCGGCAATATCAACCAATGAGAAGGCAAACTTTTCGGTTATTTCAGCCAATGAGAAAGCGCCCTTTTCCGCCCAGACAAGCGGCCGGCCCGGACGACCACATGACCCGAGCGATGGTGGCCTTTGGTATGTTAAAAGCGAAGATGGCGACCACACCAGTCCTGAAACATTTCGATGTTAATAAGACTCCGGTGGTCATCATCTACGCTAACAAGTGGGCCATCTCGGCCGCTCTCGTGCAAGATCATGACGGAGTGTACTGCCCCGTGACCTTCACCAGCCGGACCCTGAAAGCTAATGAAGTCAATTACGGATTGGTGGATAAAGAAGTTTTGGCTCTATTGCGGATCTTGGATGTGTGTTATACTATGCTGGTGTCTCGGCCTATCAAAGTACTATCCAGACAGTCGACCCTATCATGGCTCCTGACGGCGAATGGAATTGACGGTCGGCTGGGGAGATGGGCGGCTCTGCTGTCTCAGTGGTCCCTCGAAGTGATTAAGTGTACTAAAGGAGAAGAGGAAATACTGGGCACACTGGCTGCCAGCATTACCCCCAGGGCAGAAGTGGAGGAAGCACTGATAGCGATCGCACCTCGGAAGCAGCCTCGACAAACTATCGTATTACCGCCGCCAACAGTGGGACCCACGGAGGAACTAATGGTTTTGAGTTTCGATGGGTCGGCGAGTGTAAAGAAAGGGGTCGGAGCCTATAGTGCCATTTTGTGGAAGCTGCCCGAATGGAAGGCGATCGCGGCCGCCTCGGATTTCACGCCTGGCATCACGGTGAACGAAGCGGAGTATAGAGGACTGTTGCTTTGCCTAGATCTGTTGGCTGGCCGGACACAGGGGCGGATCATCATATGTGGTGATTCCAACCTAGTGATCCGGCAAATCACAGGAGAGATAGATTGCAAGGCGCCTCGGCTGATATTGTTGAATGATCGGGTTATGTCCGCCTTGCGGAGATGGCCGGAGCACGAATTGCTACATGTCAAGCGAGAGTGGAATAACAGCGCAGACCATCTGGCCACCTTGGCCATGCGAGATCAGATCGGTCTCACCGTTTCAGATCCAGTGTTGTTAGACGGATTGGCGGAGATGAACAGGCTATCGGAGATAATTAAACCGGCCGCTAGATACGAGAACCACTCGCCCGGATCCAGCCGTCCTGTGGAAGAGGAATATGGCGACCGTGACTGGGAACAGGACGTTCACACCCGATCGGATCAAGAATTGCCCTGCGGCAATAAAAGGTCCCTCTAGGCGGACCCCCAAGCAGGCTGGACGAGACTAACCACGGTTAGTAGTCAACAGTAAATGTTTGGAGTGGGAACGAAAGAGGAACGGATGGATATATTAAGGGAAAATGAGAAAAAAAAGAATTAAAGCAAGCCCGATTTCTCATCCCCGTGGACGACTGTACTTGCCGTGGAGCCGAGTCATCCGAAGTCCAGGGTGGTCAGAGGGCCGTGCGCGGTATTGATTGCGCCAAGAATCTTGCTGGTCAATGGCAGCCAAGGATTTGGAAAGGGAGGTGGTCTGATCCAGCGCACCTAGGCCGGGATGCCACGTCCCTCCTTCCGCTGCATTTCCGCTCCTGCGGTTTGGTAGATGGAGCATGAACGGGAAGAGAAACAGGTCCAAGTCACATTTACCATCCCGGATACCCGCCATGACGAACGCACAGTGACGGACCCACGCCTCGGAAGCTCGCCCCCGACGATTCTTACGGGCAAGAGAGTACCTGCGGAGGGACTCGTCCGCTCGCTTGTCCTCTGCAGAGATGTACAGGAAGTGGGTGGACTCCCAGATGGCCCGAGCGTGAGTCACGGTGAAATCATGAAGTCTCGCCTTGAATTCCGTGAACCATGGGTTGGATGGAAGCCCCATATCCGGCATCTTAGTGTGCAGGATTTTCCAAGGTTCGGTCTTCATGAGCTCGTCGATGGCGCCCGATCCCATCAGGTCAGGGTTCCAGGTCTCTGAGGATGGCGTCTTGTAAGATCGGGGGAACAACCAGAGAGGCGGACGGGATAGGGAGTGAGCGAGTTGGGAACTGGAAATATCAGCCAGGCTGGTATTGCTCAGTTGCTCGACTGGCCAAGGTAGTATGGCGGACCGATCCGCCCCACTGGGGAAGCGCCCTCCCGATAACCACAGAAGCGGAAGTTTGGGAAAAGAGGGCGCAGGGGGTAGAGCACTCTTCCGGACCTTAGGTTTGGCTGCCGGTCGGGGGGGTCGACGTGTGGGACGTGACCCGGCCGGGGTTGATCGCCGTTTTTTGGCCGGAGTCTGGGAGAGAGGTTCTGCTGAATCACTCAGGTCGGGAGGAGCCAACCACTGATCAGGGATGTCCTCGTCGTTGTCTTCCACTTTCTCCTCGGCCACTCCGTTGGAACTCGAGTTACGCGCGACCGGAGCGGCCGGGGTGTCGACGATGCCGGGAAGCAAGGATGGGTCGGACGGCTCATGTTCTCCGGAGCCAAAACCTGCCGGCGGCGGAGTCTGCAGATCGATGATCTGATCGGATTCCATTTGACCCGTCGTTCGCCCACCGGAACTGGAAGGGCGGCGACGGGTATCCGCGCGAGAACGGGATAACGCAACATTGACTCGCTGGGCCTCGTAATCCTCGTCTTCTTCGTCATCATCATAGATAACCGAAGGGGAGGATGGCCCCGAGTCCGAAGAAGAATCAGGCGACGCGGCCGCTGACCCGGATGGGGCCACGGCCGCTTCGGATTCCGAGTCCTCTTCAGAGTTAGAACTGGGGGTGAGACCGGTTCTACCGGGAGTGTATTGAGGAGATGGAAGAGGGGACCGTTTCGCGAACAAGCTGTCATCGCTCTCCGACCCGAGCTCTTCCCCGTTGCCCGACTTGTCCGGAGGACACTGGCGCGAGGGTGGGGATTCGCTCGGCTTCTGCTTCTTAGGCGGGTTAGCACCGGCCAAAGGAGGGCTAGAGCCGGCCGGACGTTTTTGGCCCCGCGATCCTGCCGAGGCGGACGAAGAGTTTGGACCGGCAAGGGGCGAGTCGGAGCCGGCGGGAAGTTCCTCAGGTTCCGACTCTGCTGGAGCAGGCAACGGGGTTGGGTTCGGCGGAGAAGTCTTCCACTGATCCACCATCCCCAAGACAGACAAGACGGATTCCCGTACATTGGGAGGAGCTTGCAAAAGAGGAGCGGCCTGGCTCCGAGTCGCCTCGAGCTGGTCTTGAAGTTCACACAACAAGGACCTAAAACGATCCTCTTTATCCAGCATGGCATGGCAAACACGGTCCGCCCGAGCCAGTATAGCATGGGCGTCGGAATTTTCTTGGCGGGCCTGGTATAGCTCAGACCGCAACTCCTGTTGCCGGGAAGTAGTTTCCTGCAGATGCCGCTCCAGATCCGAGATTTGGCGAAGGGCCTGGGCGTGGGAGTCGCGCAGGTGGTCTCGGTTGTCCCGCACTTTATCCAGGTCTTGGGACACCTGGCGGAGCCGGGTACGAAGGTGCGTAAGTTCTCGAGACATGTCCGGAATTCTGGCAGATTGCTGCTTCAGCTGCTCCAGCTGTTGAACTGCGGAGTGACAAGAAAATAAGGGCTGTAAGCGACTGGGCCACAACGTAAGAGGAGATGAGGCACTTACGCTGAAGCTTAGATCGTTGGACCAATTTCCGATTGGCAGTCCGGAGAGGCTCGACGACGTCTTCCAACATGCGGAGGCGGTTTCGCTCTCCCGTCAGGATGGCGACTTGGCACTCGAGATCGGCCACCTGTTTCTGGAGATCGATTATTTCTGGAGATGGACCCCGAACGGCGGCTTCATCGGCCCGGCGGTTGGCAGCGGCGAGTTGACGGACCAAGTCAGCTTGGATATGCTCCAAGCTATCCACTTGGGCGGTCAACATCTCCAGCCTTTTCTCCATCCCCGCCGTTTCGGAGATGGGGGCGGATGGCGCGGCGGCTTGCTGTAGAGCGTCCGTAAGCTGACCCACAATGGCCCTGAGGCGGGTCACCTCATCCTCCGCTGTTTTGCGACTGAGTTTCAGCTCGGCGACCCGGGGGTTCAAGCGGTCCAGCATCGCGCAAGAAGTTTTGAAGCTCTGAGACAGAGCTTCATAGATGTCCTGACAGGATCGAAGCTCCGCCCGAAGGGATGAGACGACGGCCTTCAATCTGTCTCGGTCGCCGCAGGCTTGGCCGTGGACGCGGAGCGCAGCCTCGGCGTCGGCGGTCGACAGCACCAGATCGGGAGTGCGGGACGATTTCGGCGGTTTTGCGATCTCCACCCCGCTGGCAGGCGAGTCGTCGTCCACGAGAACGAGACGACAGACGTTGGCCTTGTCAATTTGCAAGACTGGAGGTAAACCAAGATAATGTCAGCATTGGTGGACATGCTTGCTAGCCGGTGCGGAGACCGACCGGGTTCACGGAAATGTTATAAATTAGTGGGGTGACGTACCAAAGCGAGGCATGGATGAGCGGTATCAGGTCAAGTGAGTTCGAGTGAGATCGTGTCCCGACCGTTGTGCGGCCGTGTCGCGACTCAGGGGCGGCTGTGGTGAAGCGACTTATGAAATAATGCAAAGTACTTTCCAAAGGGCGCATTCTGATTGGCGGAAATACGGACCAAGGGTGTGGGCAACGGATAGTCGCCGCCGAGGAAGTCTACAAGCGGCCAGGCGGCGCCAGGCTGGAAATCAGACCGGCGGACATGACAAGGGGCGTGGATAGTCGAACAGGCGGGCTGAGCAGACGGGAGGACCACGGATGTTTGACGGCTGAGGCGCGGATGGCGGACGGCCGAGGCGGCGGATTGTTTGTAAGGATTGAGTGAAGGGAGCCTGAAGGAAGATGATTGTTTTAGTGGATGAAGGAGGCACCCGGATCGGATGAGAAGCCGCCAAGGAATTGCTAGCGCCAGCGGCCGAGAAGCGTGGATGAGTGGCTATCCGGCCGAGCCGGCCGGGTACAATGTACCATTCGGACAGGTACCAGATGGGTTCGGTGTACCGGACGGGTTGGTACCGTGTGGCCATGTGAGCGGGAGTCGGCCTCCCCTGCATAAGACATACAGATCCATGAACGGTCGGTTCGGATCGTAGCTGTAATCGTTTTCTTTGATCGACGATCGATCTGCAGGAATGAAGACGCCCGTAAAATTAGGTGGCGGAGCGATCACTGCCCCTGTGGTCGTCGGAGGAATGTCAGAATCAGCTTGAGCCGGTGGTTCCTCCTCGAAATCATCGTCATCGTCGTCATCAGACCCCAGTAAAGTGACGGCCTGAGCCAGCGAATTCACCCCGGAATAACTCGGTGCTGGCGTACGGCGATCAGTGCTGCGCGATCGGGCCAGAGCAGGCAACATCCTCTCGTCCAGATCGGTTGATTCGTCATCCGATTCAACCGTAAGACGTGATCGCTTGGCGAGACTCATCCTTTGCTTCGACGAGCTGGTCTGCTTACGCTTCCCAGAACTCGAGGCCGAAGGCGCTGGTCGTGGAGCCGCCGGTGGACGAGATTGAGATGACGCGGGAGCTTGTGAAGTGCTGATCACGGGCTGATCAGCACTACGAACAGGCAAGGAAGCGACGGAGGACGCGGGCAAAAGCGGGGCAAACGCAGGAGATTGCGGCGGTGTGCCAGATGGAGCGAACGAGCTGATCAGGCCGGGAAGTCGTTGCAAGGCCGTCCGGACTGATCCTGAACCGGTGTCTGTTTTGGTCCACCTGTCCATGGTGTGTACCGCGAGACTTTTCAGGTCAGCGTTATGCTGAAGCCAGGCACGATCATCAAGCTCTAGGGTCTCAAGTTTGACCCGAGCGAGATTAAGCTCATGCCGGCAATTTTCAGCTACTTTCCGACTCTCATCCAGCCTCTTCTGTACATCAGCGCGACCAATACGAGAATCAGCCAGCTGTTTGGTCAAGAGCTGGACCTGCTTATCCGCATACCGAGCATCAATCTCCCGACGCTCTACATCCTCGGCAGTACGGATTCTGTCGTGCAGAAGCTGATCACGGTCGAGACGGTGATCATCGATGCGCTGCAGATGATCTACCATCTCGACCATCGAATCCTTCATGGATTCGATACGTTCATCTGGAAGTTAACATGGAGAGTCAAATACGGATTATAAAAGGAGTGAATAAGATGGACGTACCCTGATTACGGATGGTGATAGCCATCGTGTCGATCAGCGACTGTAAGGTGGCGACGGTGTCCGAAGGTTTGGAGAGTCGAAGAGCAGCGATGTCAGCTGACAACTGATCACGCTCCATCGTCACACCCTGGAAGCGATCAGTCAGGTCCCGCAATTCTTGTTCAAGCCGATCATGATCCTTGCCAAGCCGATCATGATCTAGCCGGAGAACCGACAGTTGGGTGGCCAGATCAGCGGAATCACGTGCCGAGGTATCAGCCGCGATCCGACGATTGGATAACTCAGCCGTAAGTGCCCGGTTGGTATCGTACAGAGAAACCAATTCGGGAATTGCACTTCGGAGTTCCGATCGCAGCCGACAAGCCTCCACGGGCCCCAACGTGAAGGAGCCCGATCCATCTATCAACCGAGTGAGCTGCTCCAAGGAACGGAGAGGGCGATCTGACGAGGGTCGAGCAGGAAGACTTCAAGACGGTCGATATGAAGCGAGAGCAGTCGTCGGTCGGATGAGGCTGGTCGTGATCGGCGTAGAGGTCGTGATCGGGGCGATCGCAGGGGTAGCCGAACTGGAAACGGAGGACGAAGAAGTGATCGGGAGGGCAGCCGAAGAAGACGAAGAAGACGAAGAAGACGAAGAAGGAAGAGGAGATCGGCTTGCGTCGGCCATGGTGATCACCAGAGAGGAAGTTCAAAAGTGAGTGAGTCGAACTGCAGCCGTTGTGCGGCTACAGTTAGTCTCAGGGGCGGCTCTGGTGAAGCGATCGGGAAATATTGGGACTGAAGTGGACCACACATGGCCGTTGATTGGTGACGATAGAACACCCATCAACATATGAAGGTTGATGGGTGGGAAAAGGTTGATCACGATTAAGAAGAAAAGGTGGTGGCCAACGGATATTTACGACGTGGAAGAATCAGCCAAATATGGTCGGTAAGCCCAGTCCCAGGCACTGGCAGAATGATGGAGATCACGATCACGATGGTTGTCACAGTCACTAAGTGGAGTTCTCGTGGATATAATAAGAAATAGTGATTGTTGACATGGCACACCAAGGACAGGTGACCAGCCGATCTCTGAATGGTATATTGGTGGAAGCTGGCTATGATGCAAAGTTACAGCCTGATCGGCTTGCCATGCCCGGAGAAGGAAGATCAAATGATGAATGAAGATCGGGCAGGTGGATTAACAGGTTGTATGAGTGATGTGAACCTTTGGTTGGTCCGAAGATGATGTGGCAAGGCCTGATCAGCCGAGATCAGTGTGGTATGGTTATCCTGACGGTGTATTAAGATCGGAAGTGTGGTGTGGAAGATGAATTGAGTCGTGACGATGATGACCCAGAGCGTTCCCGAGGTGATCAAGGGCTGATCAGCCTGATCACCACCTGATCATTGGGGCGATCACTATGGCGATCGTGATCAGGGCCGATCAGCCTCTGATCAGCGTTGATAAGCAAGGGCAAGTAAGTTCTCGATGTGGTCGGACTATATATGAAGTGAACAAGTGCTGAGGAGCAGGTCTCAAGTGGTTTCAAGGTCGTTTGTTGAAGATCAGGATGGGTTGAAGATCTTCTGAAGAGTCGGGTCATGATCGGGGCAGAATCGGTACAGGTCAGCTTGAAGGTGCAGTCAGGATGGGCAAGAGAGTGTTACGCAACCGTGCGACGAAGTAAATAGGTTCGAAGTAAAGGTCAGGCATGAGTTGAGGTATGGTACACAGGTATAGGACATTGCATTTATAATAACAGGTTTAGATTTTCCCCCTAAAGCAAAGAGTCGCTCCGCCACGTGTGCGGTCATTGGGAGCACAGGGTTGATTAGTCCCCTCTTGCTCATCTATTTCCCGGTTAAGGCGTGCTAAGGCGCATTTTGGCTTACCGGAAGACCCCCGACGGGTTTGTTCTAGGTGATCTAACCTCACCCGCAACGCGCACGTGTTTGGAACACGTTAAGAATATTGGTAAAGGTTTTGTGGAGATAACGTTTGTGGATTACTGTGGAAGATCGTGGATTGATCACATTTTCTTGGTTTCGTTATATCTTTCTCTCATTGGCTGGCCTGATCAGACGAACTTTCCTGATCAGTGCCTAGATACTGAATAAGTGTCGACCCCAACCCGTTCTCCGGTGAAGATTTCCACCCGAGGACAACCCCTGTCTCGAGAAGGTCAAACCCTCCGACCTGATCAAGATCATCCTTTTCGTCACCGAGTCCACCTAAGTGAGTGTAATCAGCCCCGATCAACGGGTTCACAAGGTGAGATGAAGTTAAACATAGATCCTGACGAGCATGAAGACCGGCCAGATGACCGGGAGGATCAGATCAGTCACCATAATGGTGATTCATCTGATTCTGATGCTGATCAGGATCAACGGAGTACCCCTCCGATAGTTGGTCGTCCGGGCCAGTGGGTATCCGGATTCCACCCAAGACTTCGGTCATGGATTTGGAAATCGGCTTCACCACACTTCACACCCTTTTGGTTTTCAGCGGTTCCTTGCCTTCCTCCGTCGCTCGACCAAACAAGACTTTTCGACGACAACTAATACCGAAGAAGTTGCGTTTCTTGACCTTCGCATCATACGTTCAGGAAACAGGATCACTACGGCAACACACCAAAAGGCGCTCAATCTCTACCTTTACTTACCGGCTTCCAGTGCGCACCCACCCGGCATGCTAAAAGGTTTGATCGTCGGACTTACTAAAAAGTACAAATGCCAGAACTCATCACTGGATGACTTCGCTTCAGTGTATCGACTTCTATATCGACGCCTACGAGATCGTGGCTACTCCAACGATACACTTCTTCCGTTGTTCAAAGTCGCACTTAAAGCAGCTACACTTCCAAGCTCAACGCAGCGACAAGTCCTGTTCAAAATCCCGTTCGACCCCAATGGCCCGTCACGTGCCAGACTTCGCAAACTTCTCAAGTTCAATGAATTTGCCGAACACGCTAAGGCAATAAACGTCGACCGCTTCACGATCTGTTATTTGAAGCCACCAACCCTCAAGTCCAAACTCTGTCCAACTTCGCTTAACTTGGAACACGCCCCAACGCCTGCCGACCGCCTCGCACTACGCCGATCTATTGGAACGGACGTTGGGGTGAAACCCTAAACCCTATCCCCAACTTCCAACTTCAAGTTTCAATTTTCAATGCTGAAACTTGAAATTCAATTTCAACTTGAATTTTGAAACTTGAACGTGTCCACACATCATCTGAACTCAAGATCAGGTCATCATCTGGATTCATCATCTGGCTTTATCGTCAGATCATGTTCTGGATTTTTCTGGATTTTTCTAGACTGGATTTTTTCTAGATATATTGTCAGATCATCATCCTTACTTCAACCAACTATAGGACACTAGCTAGCACTTAGTTTTCTTAGCTTACTTTTCATTTTTTAGTCTACTTAAGAAGCACTCGCGAAACGGTCACTGTAACTCTCTGAGTGCACCCGTTTAGACTCAATAAACTCAGTTTTCGCCTTCGACATTGGACCTCTTTCCAAACCTTAAA
>MIQA02018739.1:0-29734 GCA_001887855.2 Sclerospora graminicola
TGCATTGGAAAGTGATGATGCAACATCTGTATCTTTCGCTACTGCAGCTTGACGGTGAGAAGAAACGGTGACGAGCTCACTCCGATGTGAATTTACTCGATCGACACACTGTCGTACAACTTGGCTGCCAACACGTGTCTTTCCTCGCGACCGCGCAAAGATTGAAGAAGCAGTCAGCTCGGATGGTGCCGCTCAAAAGCGCAAGAAAGCGGGAACGGCCACCACCCTCGGCAACGATGCAGAGCAGCACATCTTAATTTGGATTAACGTATACTATGCGGAGGGTCTCCCGGTGTCCTCAATGCAAGGCCTTGGCTGTTGCTCGAGACACCGACATCAACACGGCACTGTTCAAGGCCGCATGGGGGTGGCGTCATGGATGTCTTCGCCGGCATAACATCTCACTACGCGCGAAGACACGGCAGAGCCAGAATCGACCAGAGGACGCTAAGCGCGTGCTTATCGATTTCAATAGGTGCGTCAAGCAGAAGATCGCCGAGTTTGGCGTCGACGTTGTCTACAATGCTGACCAGACGCCGGTGTTTTTCGAACGTCTCCCTATGTCGACCATCAACGCGAAAGGCGCACACACTGTGTGGATTCGCTCTTCAGGAAAGGACAAGGAGGGGCTGACGTGCATGTTGATGGGCAATTCTCTTGGACGCAAATACGAGTCCTCCTCGTCATCAACACAGCACCGTCTACGGATGTGCCAACCTGCCAGATCGACCACGAAACTCGGCATCGATTTGAAAAGCGTCTGTGGAGTAAGATTCAGTCACTTCAAAAGGATTATGGGTCTATCAGGTCTATCATCTACGGAAACAAGAGCTCTCCATAAAGTTTCTACCGCATCATTTTGGCGATCGCCCCGACATGACAAAGCGCATCCTACTCTTGTGGGACGATTTCATAAAGCTGATGAAAGTCCCACCCGGGTGCACTGGTTTGTGGCAGCCTGCGGACGTGCCGTGGAACCGTCCGCTCAAGGTTCGTCTACGCCAAAGCTGGGTCTCCTTCCTTGAGATCCAGCTAGCTACTCATGAGATCTTTATGATAGAAGGAACCTCGTTTTGGCTCAGCATACCCATGCGAGCGGATGTTTTATCATAGGTGATTAACGCGTGGATGGTGCTCTCAGCGAAGCTAATGTTCTCGAAGATTCACTAACGAATGCTGATACACAACAAGATATTGACAGTTTGGGTTTACGTCTCGGCAGCAATAGATTTGCTCGACACGTAAATTGGTGAGGTAGCGGCTACTCAAGATGTGCTTAACTACTGTTGAGTGGAAGTCCAATTCGTGTTTCATGCATGGTCTGACACCCATATTGGTATCATTGTAGGACTTTGTTTTGCTGGTTTTTGTGCGCGTCGGGAAGGTTGTCAGGGTAAACCCCCCTCCTGATCATCGTGGTGACCTTCAAATTGCTCAGACGAGCCGTTTTGTACGGAATTTACTGTCCATTTTCTGCATGGCATCTGCTAGAAACCTTTCATAAACAATCCGATAAAAATCATTAATTTTTACAGACATTTATTGTTCCTAATTAAGACAGCAGATTATACGGTACTAGGTCGTTCTTTAAGGGCGCCTTTTAATCACACCCAAACCCATATAATCACCTGTAAACCCATTATAGTTTCGAAAAAACGGGCAAAATGAGAGCTCAATTTTTTTGCCACAGTTGAATATGTAGAACATTTGTGGTTAAACGAGTACATGATCGTGCTTTTTTCGCATCACATTTGATAGATGCAATGCTAAATTTGTAAATTCGACTCGATCTACCTCAAATACTTATCTGGTCACATTGAAAATGTTTTGTTCTCGTGAATCAGCTGGCTTCTTCAGCATCTACAAACCATCAGTAATTGATGTTTCAGAATACACGGACAATAGTTCGTAATTTTGATAGGGTGATATGAAGGTTCCCTTTTCGTGTATACGATCAGTATCCGTTGCTAACATCTCAGTGTCGGTCTCTCCGATCTCAGAAACTTTTGATGCATACTCGAAAACCCGACGGATGTTCATTTTCGCAATATATTCGATTGAAATAGGTCAAGAAGAGACAGTTGAATACCGCCAACTTGTTGAGCATGTACATTTTCTGCTGACTGAGATTAAAAGTCAGGTCTAAATGCAGGGCCGTCAAGTTGGTCCCGTTTTGTGTTGAGGTCAATTGCTGTCAGTTGTGGCACAGATAAAACTACTCCAGGCGGAATTATAATATGAATAAATACGAGCTCCAACATCAATGTACTGAAGAACCAAATACAATTGGGATCCATCCGTTAGGATTCCAACTCGTTGTAGCCGGACCACCACTCAGCAATTTAAGGATGGAAGACTTCGCAGGTCGCAACTTGCGGGTATTGGTGCTTATGGCGCTGTGAAGCGATGTATTACCCGATGCAAAGGGCGAGAGGACACGCAGTTTCTAATATTCTTCTGAAGCCGAGCGACATAGTGTCATAAAATAGTTTCTTGAATCTTGCGACGGTTGCATTCGACTATCAGTAGGTAGATCTTTTTCTTGGCCATTTTCTAGCCTCGTCGCCGCTAAAGGAGGCAAGAGAGCAACGTTTACAAAACCAAGCCTAATGCAGCAGAGTTTGCCTCCTTCGAGAGAGTAAAAAAAGAAATGAATTGGTCCCGACTTAGACTAGTTGACTGGCAAACTCATCGTAACCTAAAGGATGTTAAGAAGCTGAAGGATATCCCAGGTGTGTTTTACCGCGGTTGCCGTCTGCTTTCGAGGATAGTGCCATCTTGAGGCTCAGCAGAGACAAATGTGATCAGTTGCGTCATACGATAGGAAGGATTAAGCAGCTTCAGGCACGAACGTCTGAACTGCAAAAAAAAGATTCTTCTAGCTCGTGCATAAGGCAAGGCTTACAAACTTATCATGAAAGTGGACGAAGATGAGGAAGAAAAGCATATTTATCGCTTTAGTTATAAATGTGGTACATACGTCAACTTGGTAGGTAAGACACAAGGAAAGAAACGCGGCCACCAGGGGTTTCAACCGTAACGCCCAATCAGCTTCAGCGAGTGATTGTCTAGACAGCCCTTGTAGTCCAACTGCATCAAGAGCATGCGGACATATACATAAAAATGATCTCAAGCATTCGAGGATAAGCTTGAAGCTTTATAAGTTTGTTTGAGGCAAAGGGTCCGACAGCCAATCCTGCTGATGCAGATTGATCGGCTCGAGTATTACGGTGCGATACTGATATTCAACGAAACACTGTCACAAAATTGAAGACGCTTTACGGCAGTAGACGTAAAAAATTGACACTGGCTGGAGCAGGATTCCGAGGTACGTACACACCACACATCATTGGAGCGACTCCCACCAAACGAAATAAAAAGCACTGTTATTAACAAAGAGCTTTGGATGAGCAAAAAGAAAGTATCGTTGACTAGATGTGGCATGGTACAACACCTTCCATAAACATGGAGGCTTTTTTTCCTTGAGGAAGGTCGATGCAGATGGCAGAGGGTATCCATCATCGCCTTATTTCCTGGCATAGCCGATATCATAAAGTCTTTCGCCAAGACAAGCAAAGAGGTAACATTGGAACTAGCTCGGTCTATTTCTCAAAAAATGCAGTAGTTCCTCTAGATGAAGACAAGGAGTCAGGAGCACATATAACTCAGCTTTTTAAAGTCGAGGAAAACGTGTGGAAAAGGGATCTCATGCTCTACCGTACATGGTTGATATTAAAGTCGGGATGCACATATCCGAATGCGAAGTTGTGCTATTACACCGATGGCCATAACCGGCTCTACGTCGTAAATTACAGAGACAAGTACATCTACCAGCCCAAGGAGCTCGCTCTTTGTCAACCAATTTGGATAATGTAATTGGGTACGTGGTATTAAGTAAATATCACTGTCGAATTTCAGACTAATTGTCTGAAATGTGAATATTGGAATATAAGCTATTATAATCCACAAGGAAATCTGATTCGGATGTAATTACCGAATCCACCAGAGGATCTAATAATAAGAGTATTATTAGATAAGTTTTATTTTACATGTTTGTATGATTGTTTTAGATTTAATTATAGTTATTCACTCTAAACAAATCAATATATCTCCCTCTATTTTTAAATTTACTGTCCTGCAGCCACGTGTCCAGAATTATAAATTCATACATATAATTTGGGACTATTTAAGCTCATTAAATAGTCTGGTCTAGTTTAATATTAATTAAACAATCGAGGTATCGAGGTTACATCTGTTCCTGTTCTTAATTGCACGCTTCCACCTGCAATTCATAGTGTAAGCCTGTAACAGTTTGGCCTGCTACACCTGGTAGCACTTCGTGACCCGCCTTAGCGACCACGGATCGATTCGTTCCGCTAATCAATTAGCGGAGCGCGAGTGTAAAGAGCCGCTCGGTCGACATGTCGTCAACCGAGCGTCAACAGAAGCAAGACCTAGTGAGGGAGGCTTCCTCTCACTTTCAACAACGTAGCGTGGACGTTATTGTGGAGATGATGTGGACCGAGGGGCTCCGATGTTATCTCCCTGCTCCGAGGTAAATCCACGGAGGAAGCTCTCGAGATGGTAGGTTGTTTCAAACGACACTACATCGATCCACAGGTGCGATCCGTGTCATTAATGTCGCGGTCGCCACCGAGAACGCCTACAGCAAGCGTTGAAGTCGTAAAGACGCGGATACCGCCTATTACTGGCAAAGGGGCGAACCCCTTCGGAGATGGTTCGCAGAGGTGGAAGATGCCATCTTCTGTGCCGAAGATTGATGACTCACGTCAACAAGCTTTTTTTACTGGGCGGTCGCACCAGGGCATGGGCAATGAGTCGCAGAGCCACTGATGAATCTGCGTTCCTGAGTTATCAGGAATTAAAAGCTGAGCTCAAGCTCAACTTCGAAGCTCCAGAAAAGGAACTTAATTGCCGTCAGAAGTTCATGGAACTTCGACAAGGTAAGCTTAATCTTCAAGCTTACGTCCAGAAGATAAAATATTTGCTTTCAATTAATTGTATGCGAACCGGTGCCCCCGCAATGCAGGCCACTGATTTTATGAAGGAACTGAACGACGGTCCCGTCAATCAGAGTCTTTACCGGCATCCGCCCAAACTCTGAAGAATGATATACACCAAAGCGTTCAGTATGCGATCGGCAACATCGTATGCTGGATTCAGCCGAAGGGCTCAGCGGCCTTTCGACCTTAACATGCCGCAGATGCAGCATGTTAATCAAAACAACAGCAGACGAAGTTCAAACTTCGTCCCAACGACAATGTCAAAGCGTAGGTGGAGGTCCACAGGAAATGGACCTATCGGTTGCAGTTGCATCGACGACGAGGTAACCGGAGAATAAAAATGCTTCGCTGCCATGGATGTGCGAGGTGGGGCACTATGCCCACGAGTGTAGGGCGCCACGTCCAGCGCCACGCAGTCTGGTGAAAGCGACATCGACAGGGGCATCTATCTATTGACGAAAAAAACGTGGACAATCAGAAGGGGCGAGGTGCCCAACAGGAAAGGCTATCTCACATGCCGACATCGGGCATCTGAGGATAATAGTCACTGACGAGATTATGTCCTGCCAAAACGTATAGGTTGAGGGAAAGCTCTCATCACCCTAAGGGTTAAGCCGCATGGAACGATGTCCCCATGCGCGCTTTTTCGACACTGGAGCGTCGAACAATTTCGCTAGAACAGGGAGTCTAACGTCGTTGGATTTCGTGGATATAAATACTCCACGAAGTATGTTGTCGGTCCGGTTAGCAGCAGGTGCTACCGTGACTATTCCTAAGCGTGTGAAGTAACGCTCACGCTTCGAGCTGGACGAACTATCGTTTGTGGACGAATACATTGTCCTCAGTTTAGATGACAAGTTTGATGTGATCTTGGGCATCCCTTGGATGATCAAGCATAAACCAACCATCGACTGGGTAACCTGTCGATTGACTGCGGCGGATCCACATGGACTTATCATCCTGTGAGTAATTCGGTTGTATCAAATGATGCAACCGCAGCGTCAGACAGTCTGGTAGGTAGCGATCAGCGGAAAAAACATCCGCTGCTAAGAGTCCAGTGGGATTTACACACGCAGCTGATTAGCCGTTGCGTGTTGAAGATGTGTGCAACACGGGCGACAAAGACATCCGTGTTCAATTGTCCACGATCGACGACGGTCGTCGTGTCAAAGATTTAACCACGGTGGGAAGTACCCACCGTGAGAACGAAGGCATTAATACGAGTGAAAATGGTTCCCGTGTTGAAGCACTCACGACTGAGAGCAGTCGTGAGGAACAGGATCCCATGGTCGACAATGGCTACCATGACGAAGAGGCCTTGCGAACGAGTGATACTGATCTCCGTGTAGCCGAACAGGTGAAAGCACAGACGAGTGCGTCTGATCACAAGAATGAGTCCGTCGAGACCATAAACGTTTTGACGCAGACAGAGACAGGATTAGCTACCCGGTCTCTCACACTTGACAACCCTCCGAAATTAGGTTCGGAGGTGATGTCTCTCCCAGATCTAAGCTGGAATAAGTTTATAAGGAATTGGCAGGATGATCAAATCGAGCAGATCTGTGTCATCGTCGCAACGAATGATGTTGTGGATATTCCTGAACAAACATCCACAGTGCAAACGCACGACATTGGGAACGATTACGTTACCAATGAACAAACCAAAGTTCGGCGCTTTGAAGCGCAGAGCTGGGAGTCGCTTAAAGCGCGCTCCCCATATTATGAAGTTCTTTGGATAAAGGCTGACGTATTCCAAGAAGAAGCACTATGCGAGCTCCCTAAAGATAAAGGAACTCGACATGAGATATACCTCGTGCCAGGCACGAAGTACTGTGTCACGCTGCAATGGACATTACCGCGTTACTAGGTGAAGACAATCGACGAGTTTTTTAAACTCGTCGTAAGGCGGGACATGAGCGGGAGTCTACCTCACCGCACACCAGTCCCACCTTTTGTGTGAAAAAGTCCACTGGAGGGTGGAGGATCGCTCACGCTTATAACAAGCTGAACGCAGCCACGGTACCAGCGCAAACGTCGATACCGCGGAAAGATGTCATCATTGATGGCTTGAGCGAGAGCACTGTCTTCAGTGCTCTCGACCTACGTGATGAATTTTACCAAATCCTCATGCGTGAGAAGAATATCCATCTTACAGCAGTAAGCACCCCAAGCGGGACGCTTCGGTAATGGCTTGTGATGCCACATGGGGCTACATAATGCCCCAGCAAAATTCAGTAGATGCGCCAAGCATTTATTACGCCCAGTGCGTTATTCCAAGAACAGGGAGAGAACAATTAGGCATTGGTTTTGGCATCCAGATCCAGGGAGCTTGTGCAATTGACGCTATGGTGGTAGCTGGAATTAATGGATTCGATAAAAAATACAGATTCCATTTATATAATCTTCTTTATTATACAGATGTCAGATTAAATCTCAACTACCACATCATTTTTTCCGTGTTAGCTATAAACACGGAGACAACCTTGCAATTCAGTTTTAAAAATTCGAGCAAGAGGAATGGGGAAGTCTTTATTCAACTCACGTTTTGGCTATATCCAAGTAAGACTCAGAGTGGTTTAGTGTTGTAAAAAAAGTATACAGTTTGGTGTCCAGTGTACATGTATATCACAGCATTACGCGCATACAAACCACCAATCCTTACTACAACAGTGCTTAATTTCTCTATGCTTGGGAATTCTCTAGTTAGTCTGCACGAGGTGCAAAAATGCTGGAAGATGCACTTCATGCCGGCATGAGCAGCATGCAGACAAAATTACAGCAATGTATGGAAGATAGATTCCAATTGAAACAAGGAAAAGGGAAGCTGAAGAGAGAATGTATGCAGCAATCATGGCCTCCCAGAGTAACGGACGTACTGTAGTACCGAGGTCTGAAGGTCACGTAGGAGAGCCGCCTCCGCTACCAGCCAACCGATCACCCATTAATGAACAAGGTACACTCGAACTCTGTCAAACTCCAGAATGGACACCGCCGATGCCCCTCCCGGGCATTTTCCATCTTTTGAATTCTTGAGGTAGCGCTGAACGATTTTGTATTGAAAATAGTTTTTCCCTCGGGTCATCAAAGACGGCCGACCATCTTGTCTCCGGTAAGCGCATCAAAGCTTGGAGACCATGCGCTTGTGTCGGTGAATACAAGCCGAAGGATGAAGGTGTACCTCTCAGGGCCAGGAAGAGTAAACGGTGTAGTTGCACAAACATGGCTCTGATTGAAACCTAAGTTAAAGAAAAGCAAAAGAATGCAGCTTTATCACGTACCGGGTTGTCAATTGGCGCATTCGGGTACCCATCAAGGCCACCCAGCACAAATCCAAAGAGCTCTCCTTTCTTCACGTCAGACACGAAGGCTGCCCAATCACCTGAGATCATTACCGAGGCCTTGGGAGCATTGCTCAGCGGATCCAAGATCCGACACGTTCTGGATGATCTGCGTAAAAGACACCCCACTTTGCTAATAACAAATACATACTTAAAGAACGCAAGAAGAAAAGCAATGCACAAACGCCTCGATAGTGAGAGGCATATTCCGGCTTTGCTCAGAGAGATCGAACAGCAGGCGGCGACCAACGGCGCTATTACCGAAGTCATTGTCAATGAAGATAATGTACTGACGCATCTATGTTTCCAGCCTGAGGTAAAGTTTTATCCTTTCTTGTATTAAAGATTTTTGTCATTTAAGCTCACTGTACACAGGCGGAGTTGGGAGCGATAATGAAAAGATTTGGGGACGTTTTGATTATGGACTGTACCTAACGAGCAAATAAGCATCGTATGCCCTTTCTGCACGTCGTAGGGATCTTCGCTACAAAACAATCCTTCTATGGTGCTTTCGCGTTAAAAGTGACAGAAGCTCAGGAGGACTACGAACTTGCCTTGAAGAAGATTCAGAATCTGCAGTATAGACCACCTGCAGTGGTCGTTATTGACAGCGATCGAGCCTTTATAAACACTGTAAAGGCCATTTAGCCAACGACAATGATCATCCTGTGCCGGTGGCATATTTGGCAGAACGTTAGAAGTAATTACATGAAGAACTTCAAAGACGAGAATGGAAAGCATGACGCAAAGGCCTTTGCTACATTCAAGAAATGAAACGCCTCTCGCGTATTCGCCGATTCCAGTTTATCCCATTCTCTACATAAGGACAAAAATAAGTTAGTGAAACCGCATACTTGGCAAATTCTGAAAATAATCTTTCTATCGTTTGTCCTGGTTTGAGCTGCATAAATTTAGCAAGAGGGTTCAAAATGAAAAGTGGAATTCACTAAAAGTCACTATGGACTCCGACTCTAATGACTACCTTTACAAAAACTAATATCCTCAGCGTCATCATTGGTCTTTGAATCACTTAAACAAATTTGCTCATTGCGACGCGATGACATTATCACGTGCAGAAGGTATGCATTGGGCCGCAATCAAGCAGGATAGTGCTGCCAACATGACCAATTTGACGCTATACGACACAACCAAGCGCAATTGTCAGCGGCGAATCATTGACTACCACTTGCTCAAAGATACCGACATGACAAACGTACCTCGATTGATCCACCGTGATCCTTTTTCAAAGATGTCGAGAAAAAAATCATACCCGTTATATTTACTTAAGTCGTGGAGCAGCGTCAAATGGCCAAGAGGATCATTTCGGCTACTAAGGATCCCGAGTGTGTTCTGGGCAACAGCTTGATACTCAACCCTTGTTCCAAGTATCACCGGACATTCTTAGGTATTCCATGTGCTCACGAAATCGCCCCGATGATATCTGGTGACAACCAGCGAATTTTGGCAATTTCAGATTTCCGGGACAGGTTGCATTTGACAAACACTGACGAGGAGGTGAAGGAACTGCGGTCGTCAAATGTATTGGAACCCCCCGTCTCCAATTCAAAATTCAGACTAGAAAAGCAATACCACCAACGCGCTTCGGAGTACGTAGACACAGAAATTCGTGTAAAGTTCCAACGCTGTGGTCAGTCAAGCCATAACTGGATTACCTGTACAGCATCCCCCGTTCCAAATGTAGACGTTTAATTGATAACTGCTTTAAATACTGTGCGGCAAGCCGAAGTCACTGTTCCATATATGCAATGCATCTCGCTAAGACATTATTGATGATAACCTGTCATCTCAACTATCATCACATGTTGATTTTTTCTTGTTGTCACAGGAGATGGCGAATCTCAAGCTTGGAGGTGTGTATAGACTTTGTTTACTGTTTACGTCGTTTCAACCCCCGAGTCGTTCTACGTGCTTGGAAATGTATATCCCGTTCGTCAGCATATCGATCATCACTGGAAGCAACGCAGCCAAATGTCACCTGTAGCTGGATACTTGCTCATTGCAAAGCAACCACAATTGATCACATTTTTCGACCAGAGAAGAGATACGTCCACCACATTTTCATCTCGTAAAAGAATCCATGGGTCTTCATTCAAGACACGATTTTACTGCGCATAGCTGCGAAAAGCTTCGCAGAAATCACAAAATCCACATCTAGGTGGGCAAGACACCTTGATATAGCCAAAGCGTGCTGTGAAGCCCAGGGCGATATTTGTTCGTCAATCACACGTTGACATTCCATTCCATGCGCTTTGAATAGTTTTATTGTGCTGCTGTCCAGGCGGTTGTGGTTAGTTCAAAACTTCTGACTTGTATCGAGAGCTTTCAGAAAATCTCGATAGGTTTTCTCTATCAAGGCATATTCAACTCCAAGACGCGCAACATTTACATCAGCTAGTAAATGGAAGAAAAGTCTTGAACAGCATGCGCATCTCTGGCAGCGTACTCTATCTGACTATTCGATAACATGCCATTACTCCAATCGGAACATTGCTGTTTTATTTCCATACTTTTTCCAAAACTGGCGCGATACAGACGTGCCAAGCCCCAATTTTTTGCCGGGGTCTGGCAATAAAGAGCAAGGTTTTCACCTCCAGGAGCAGAACAGTATCTCGTTCCTTAGAGTCACAGATGCTTTTAAATTCTGGAAACGACTTTTGTATTCGTTGAAGGTCACTTGCTACACAAAACCATGCCTCGAGGAAGGTCTCAAAATGAAGTGCAATGGAGATGCCGCTGCTACACCAAGAACTTGAACGACAATCACATAAACGATATGTCCGACGGAAAGTCCATGGATGCTTAATTGATCGTCGAAAACGGTTTTTTTGTCGCATTCCACCATTGACAATAATCCTTTGGTGTAGTTTCACCAAAGGTTTGTGGTTGGCATTCACAGTCAATCCCAACAAGCAATCTTAAACACCAGTTGTTTGTTGCATCTTTCTTCACTCTTGATCGCAATTTTCTAAATGTCGAAGGACTCCAAAAAATCATCCATCGAATGGACATATTGCCATTTCAGCTTGCTTGAAATCCCCTGACAAATGAATCAATTCTTCTCATGCTTGATAGGGTTTCCAAGTAGTCCCGAATGTACTTTCAAAACGTTATCTCTATCATCCCTCGATATCACTGATAAAATAAGCGGCTTACATTCGAGAGCACAATTCTGTAAACTCTTCAATGCTTTAGTCATATTCAGTAATGCCTGAGCAGTGTTTGCATCATATCAAACTTTTATATCACAATGGAAAGTCGCTTTGCGTTTTGCCAATCCTTCTATTCCACTAATTCATTAACAAGCATTTGAACGTTTTGAGCGTCTTCGAGTTCATTGTGCGTATCAATGCGAAATACACGTATCCCTTCGACTACAACAAAATCCCACCTAGGTTTTCGAGCAGCAAGGAGCTGGTCGAGAAAACTCAATCGTTTGCTCGAATTGGAGAGTCCCCATTTAAGTATATGCTCTTTTTTCGGTGACAAATTGATTGCTCGTATGACGAGATTAAAAAAATCCTCAGTGCTCAAACTACTCCACTCACCGAGTCAAAAAGGTGACATGTTGGGAGTGGACAACAAGAATTAGGATCAAGACCAACACGACGCCCTATCCGAGAAGTAGCTATTAACATCATGGAAAACGACACGGAAACTGTCAAGCAAGGTACTTACTTATCTGTTTTAAAACATTTACTTACGGGTTCACTGGATGCTTTTCCAGGAAAACCAATCGTCTGATAACCAGGACTTAGAGTCACGTGGGCTGTCTTTGAACTTAGTACGTCAACATGGTCGGATTAAGTTTTTTTCTGACTGCAGTATCCTTTGTGCGCAGCTTCAGCTTCAAAATGATGACAGTGCGTTGCCAAAAATCCATGATCACCATGCAGTGGATATGTGGAAAAATCCTTTTAACGAAGCACCAGTGAGTCTCGTTGTGGAGGGTTTTACCATGGAGCTATGGCGGAAAGTTATCCATCGTAATATACCATAGGTTCTCAAGAAGTCCAGAGCTACCTGGTGACTCAGGTGGAGCAGCAGCTTGCTTTGATCCGACAGCTTACAGGGCATACAGGGCATGTTGTGAAGTGCGTCGTTGACCACTAACCATTTCTGAGTCTTAGTTGGATGTAGCTAAAACGAGAGTTGAATATAGACTTCCCCCAGAGCAATGTTGTTTTGAGGATTGATACCATTTGGGAACAGCACCCTGCTTGAACACCAGTCATCCTCAGGCTTACTTTAGTATTTTTATAAAAATATTTTTTTCTGAATTAAAAGGTAGATAAATAATTTTTAATTTTGTTAAAATTATATGGCGACATTTCAATTTATAAAATAATTTATTATCATTATGATAAATTAAAGTATAGATATAATCATCTAAGTTCACATAACAATACATTTTAAGAAATTATTTAGTACTCCGAATTTAAGTAGATATATATATTAAATATTTTTTTAATATTTTAGTTTATTATGTTATTATTAACGTGAATATTTTAATTACTCATTTCATAGTTAACGGCCCCTTGGTAGTGGCGGTAGTGGGTATTTTGGAGCTGATATGAATTCGTTATACGCTTTTTGCGATGACTTTCCCATACCAACTGGAAACAATCTACAAGACGTCATCAGTTTATATAGACAAGATCGAAAACATCAAGAAACCTTACATTTATCATTTGCTCTATTGTAAAGAACATCCCTTCTTTTAAGTAAGCTCCAGCTAATACCCGTGCCGGCTCCCAAGAGACAAACTCTTGGGGTTATTCCAACCAGCGCCTTCCTTGCAAAGAACCGAGCGCTTCGAGAGTAAGCGCTCGAGAATATACCGCTTATTCCCCTGATTATCAATCAGGGGCGGGGACTGATTGTTCCCTCGCCGTCGTTGTTGCGGATCATGGTTCACAGCTCCGCAAGCTCGAGAGTGGTCAGTCTGGGCTGAGCGGCGATATGTCTTACGCCATAAAGACATATCGTTCCCTTCGGGACGAGATGCACGGCCTGATGGTCGCGTATGTTGCTCTTCAGCAGAAGAATGATCTTCTGCCCGTCAAGCTAGATCGAGATTGAGAGTATCCGAACTCCCACAATCGGCTGGATGCCGAAAACAAGTCTCTTTTAGGAGACTTGAAGAAGCACGTCTCGTCATAAGACGGAGACGAAAGGTAAGGTTTAGCCCGCCCTACGTAGAACGTAGGGTGGAGGCGCATTGCTGCAGGAATGTCTAGTGTATAGGTATTCCCTTTTACTCCTTGGACCTTGAATGGCCCAATGAATTTAGGGAGAAACTTCCGTGAAGGGAAGCTGCTTACTGCATGTGCAGGCAAATTAATTGTTGATAATAAAATTTTATATTAAAAAAGGGGATATCGTTTTTATCGTTTTTTTCATAAAAATTATAAATATGAAAAAATGTTTTTTTTACCAAGATAATTCGCCTTTCATTAAGGAATTTGTGTTCTTCCTTCTAAAGGTGTATGCATTGCTGAATCATGCACCGAGTTGCTTATAGCAAACTCAGTGAGCAGCAAATAGTCACTTCACTGTTTGAAGGCGTGCGCACATGATCACAGCATGTCTCTGAGAACGGGATTAACGCGTTCCGTTTTTTTGCCCATCCGGAAACGGCAGAAATGTCCTGTGAATCTCAGATCTCTATCCGAGACTATGTTCTCTAACATTCCGTAAAAACGGAATACCGTGTCAACGAGTATCCGCGCTGTTGACACGACAGTGACTTTCGCTGACACTGCAGCAAGATTAACCATCTTGCTGAAACGGTCTACAAAGACCACGATCCCAGTCTTCCGACTTGTGTCGGGCGGAAGTCAGAAGATGAAGTCCATTGAAAATGGACTTCCAAAATTCTGTCGGAACCGGCAGAGATTGGTGAGGGCCTGCACAGATTGCGCAGGCTTTACGCGCAGGCAAATCTCGCAAGCGCGTACGTACTTTCGTACCCATTTGTACTGGTTCTTCCAGTAGAAACAATGTGCGAGACAAGCATATGCCTGCCCTTGACCTTGATGCCCCGAGATCGGTGCATCATGGTACTCAAACAATATTTGATGTTTGAGATCATCGTCGTTAGAAATGACGATGTGACTAACATCTGGTTGGTCTGTGCTATAGAGAAGAAGACCATCGTGCAATCGATAACGATACACGCAAGCGGGAAAGGAACTCTGGTAGTTCGTCACGATTCTGATCTGATTAATCACTTATGTAATCAATCAACAGACGCGTTTACTCGTCTGCTTTGTACGCTCGTCATACCTGTCGTGCGAGGAACGACGATAGAGCAGTGCAATGAATTGCGTTTGCACTGATGTCTTCGATTACGGATGGTTTCGTCTCGTAATAATGTCTACGTGATAGCGCATCACGTAGACATGACACGTTCAACTTTCTCGGTTTACATTCAATCGTGAAGTTGTACCCAGCAAACAATGACAGCCATCTTGCCATTCTTTGAAATGTGCGGTAAATTTATGGCCATGCGTTACGACTCATGGTCCGTATAAACCACAAACGGTCTATCTACTAAGAGATAGATCTGAAACTTAGCCACTGCGAATTTCATGACAAGAAGTTCCTTGTCATGCACTGGATAGTTGCGCTCTGCTTGGCGCAACTGACGCCATTGGTAAAAGATTACGCAATCACAAACACCGTGATCACGCTGCATCAAGGCATGGACATGGATGTTTTGGAGATTGATCCGGTCAGACCGTCTAGTCACCATGGCCGACCGGTTAACCCTACCGATCGTTCACTCTGGACGTTGTAGCCGATCAGGAACACTAGTCAACCGCCATTGGACTTGAAAGAAGTTGACGGTTTCCTGACCACGTGATCCTACCGGGATGGATTACAATGACGGTAAAGGTGGTCGGGTTTGTTGCGAAGACTGATTGAAGGTAATATCATACAAACATGTGACGGGATGATCAAGTTCGGAATATTGGATATGTTACACAGGTTGGCGAGTGGTATACTTAGTATTGGATTTTACATATTTAACAATAGGATTTGATTTACCCCCAAAACAAAGAGTCGCTCCGCAACGTGTCGGTGGTTGTTGAAAGCACAGGGTTAACAAGATCCCCTGCAGCTCAGCTTATCCCCGGTTGAGACGCGCACTGACGCACTTATGCCCACCGAAAATCCCCGACGTGATTGTACTGGATTATTCTATTCTCACCCCTCACGTCCTCGTGTTTTGAACACGTTCATTAATTGGAAAAAATTGTGGAGATAACTAAGTGGGTTTACTGTGAAAGATCGTGATTATAGCGTGGGTTACGTATTTCTAAGTGGTTATTGGTTTTACCTCGTTATCAGCTGGTCCGGTCGCTCGAGCCTCCCCGCCCGACTTTTACGGTAGGTAAAGTATCTACCCTAATCCGTCCTCCAGTGAAGCTTTCAACCGGAGAACAACCCCGCCTCGATGAAGTCACTTCCTCCGACCTGATCGGAAAGATCCGTTTCATCTAGAGTACACCTGAGTAAGTATAACCACCGTGAACCAATGGGTACACAAGGTAAAATGAGATTAAAATGGATTCTGGCGTTCATGATGACCGGTCGGGAGACCGGGATGATCGAGCCGGCCACCCTAGAGGTGATCTGTCCGATCTAGAGATCTACCAGATTCGCGGAGTACCCCTTCCGATAATTGGCCGTTCGTGCCAGTGGGAATCCGGGTTCCACCAAGAACTTCTGTCTTGGTTTTGGAAATCGGCTCCACCACGAGCTCATAAGTCTGTAAGTGCAACGGGGAGATAAATCGGCCACTTTGCCTAGTCGTAAGGGCCGACCGTAACAACAGCGACTAATCAGGACGGGGGACAATGGCTGCAAGTGAAGCGCAAGCAGACAAGAGGAGTATCCCAGGTAGAAGCGTACACCGCTAAATCAAGAGAATCGGTTACCGAAGCACTGGCAGGATACCAGACGTTAACGTCGAAGATACATCAGGGGACCGTAACAACAGTACAAGTCCGTACTTGATTAAAGGAGAGTAAATCCGTGAACATGTGGTAACCCTTCAGGACGCAACAGATACAGGTTCGAAAAAAAATATTCCTCAACCGACCAACATCAGGATGGCGGAGGCGCGTAAACAGCAACTGAGCACGAACTTCATTGAAAGAGAGGCAATAATGAACAGTAAGGGCGCTAATGGACACCCTTGCCGAATGTGACTGAAAAGGACTCTGACAGTTCATTGTTGACTAGAAATTGTGCTGTTGTCCCTATATGGAATTCCTTCATCAGCGGTTAAACCACTTGCTTAAGGGGATTCAAACGGCTGGAAGGATCACCACAGTAAGTTAACGATACAACAAGCAGCCTGCAAAATGGGCGTGAAGATGGTTCACACGCCATCTACAGGGGACTGTCAACCCTACGCTAGTAGTCAAGCCTTCCATCGTCGGTTTTAGCTCAAGATTTTGCGGGAATGCTCGAGGAATTGACGTGCGCTGTGAAGGAAGGGTGTCATATTTGTGCGAAGCTAAGTTCCCGCCTGAAATTTGGAAACTATTTTTTAAACTCCTTAGCTGATTCCTTAGCTGGTTCCTTAGCCGATATCTTAGCATATCTACGTAAAAGAACGGAATAGTGCGGCCACGTAAAAACAAAATTGTATGGGTTTTTGCCCTTGCTTGTGCCGTACGGGCATTGGCTAAAATCAAAACGTTACACAATCATAATAAGGTAAAAACTTGTACGAAATAAGGTACATATGTTATAAGATTTTAAAACAAGGTAAATGCATCAATTCAAATGTGAAAGCAAAATTTAAGTCACTTAGTCCCTGGGTCGACCGTTGGTCCAGGTAGTAAACGTGTCACAAGCATTTTTGCGGGTGAAAATCGTTATGAAGAATGTTTGTTGCTCATGTAGAACCCTCTATGCTCAGACTGTCCTGTGAAGTTGCTGTGTCAGATCGTTCCCTTTTCTACAGCCAGAGAGGAGTAATCAAATGATGCGTAAAGGTAGCAGCAGCAATGGGGTACGTACATGGGTTCTATCTCGGCTACTTAATTAATGAAGTAAGTAACTGACTGACCGCCTGCAGAATGACGACGGATCAGTGGATACTCACTCGTCCAGTATTGGCAAGCTGACAAACTTGGCCTATGGATTTGGATGTATGGTCAAGAAGCAAGCCATTGCTGCAGTTGAACGCGTTGGAGAGGCTCCGTCCATTTCAGTGTACGTATTGAAACTCGTAATGGCGTCACTTTTCATGCACTCATGAGCGTGTATCTTTGCTAGGACAATGGCCGAACTCGACGAGTATGCGGCCCTGCTCTGTTATGTTTTTCAATTCGACAAGGAACATTGGTAAGATTGTACACGTCCATAGCTCTATAGTCGTTCCTTCTGAAGCTCATTCGGCCCAATGAGTAAATTCTTTTAGACAGAAACTCTTCTTGGATTACGGGCAGAGGCTGGTGGCTCGCAAGAACTAGTCAATGATTCGAAACCAACGATGGATGTAGATGGAGTGACTCGGAAGAAGCTAGAACATCTTGGTACTGGGCTTATACTAGTACTGTATCGTGATGAAAAGAAAATGGTCTCTTACGATAGCGTGCTTGTTAAACCATGTAACAATGTTTCTGGATGAAGTCGTCCTCGAGCTTGTGATGCGTGATGTCCACAGTCTCTTGAAGATTTATTTGCGAAGTTTGACACGACAGTTTGTTGAGTTTAAGCTTGAGCAGGCTGTGCTAAAACGCCAACCATCCGTTTCGGCATAGTCGCTGTGTTTTCCTACCGTTTGGATTGCTGCACGTGAATCAAACGGTGCATGAGTTTAATGCTGAATATGGAGAGGCGCGAGCATTTGCCACAGGAGCTCCATGTCATTGAATGATAATCGCTTTGTACATACAGACCGCTGGAATCACATTCTTGGACAGTCGACTCAAATATCGCCACACTCCGTTGCACGAAGATGCGAGATACAACAAACATGTGGAAATTTAAAGCGAATGGCAAATTTGTTCCTTCCTCCCAGGGAACTGATAAGATTAGCACTTGATGTTTTATATGTGACTAGCGGGTTCGGATTTTGCGGTATTTGCAAGGTACGGTGTGATTAATACAGGAAAACGGGATAGACTCTTGTTTCTTACTGTTGGATTGTTGAATATTCTGCAGATTACTACCTAATTGTCGGTGCACGGCATGATGCGTTTTTATACATTTATTATGTGAATGGTGCCGCCCCGCTTAGTGGTTGGCGAGATCTCATTTCAAGGTATAATGGTTGAAATTGAAGTTTCGAACATCTCTCACCGTCATTTCTGGTATGAGCAGACCGCTGTTTGCATTTATTTTCAATCGCTTCAGTTTGACTGGATAAAACCAATACACCAGCTCTGTCTATTGCTGACATTACGTCTGCTTGTAAGCGCCCAGAAAAACGTGATTGACATTACTTCTCGCCTGTACCCAGCATGCCGCTGCTGGAAATTATTCGCCATGCAGATACGAGCGACGTTATCGCTGGAAAGACGGTTGATTTTGGACTTCGCAAAGGTAAGACAGCTGACGTGGTAGCAAATGTGCCAGGATTTAACGTGTACCGCTGCATTGGACCTTATGTAGCTAAAACGCTGGCTATGGTTAGCGCGTTAAGCCGGAGAAGCTTGACAAACTTATGACCAAGTGAAGTCTGCTAGTTGGTCCGATCCCTCTACCTGACGAAGTGAGCCTTGATGTGGCCTACCACGTTAACCTAACACTGTTAAAGCACTGGGCGTGCGTATGGAGAAAGGCGATGTTAAACGGCTCGAAGGAATGCTCGGGCAGGGATTTTTAGGCAAAAAAGGTGGCAAAGGCTTTTTGTGCATCCCCCGAAAGGTAAAAAAGACAAGGTGTGTATTACCACCTAGTTATCACTGCCAAAGGATGGACCTTCCGGCAAGAACTGGCCTGCCTTGTTGATGGAGTTAATCACAGTCTCGCGAGTAATTAACCTAATGCTTTCCATTGCTCTTTCATACATGTCTTTTCTCTTCGTTGCTGCTGTACGTGGCGGCCGCTTTTCCGGTGACGCGTAGAGAAAATATGGCGCACCTGGCGCTTGAAAGAAGACATAACGCCGACGTCTAGTGGTTGTGCCACGCCTGTTGCCTCTTCGGGCACAAATACAACAGCGGTGCCGAGGTCTGCAAATGCCGACATCACGCTCTCCATCTTGTGGACCTTGAAGGAGTCTAGAATGATGACAGAGGGCTCACTAACAACATACTTCCACACCTTGTCTACGTACTCCAGCATGACCGTCTCATCAAACCAAACATTCTTCTGGATGGAAAATGACGCTTTAGTTGGATCCACAAACTCGCTAACTTCATCTTCAACTAGATTTCCTGGTGTTCCCTTGAATGCAAAATGAGGTGGTAGCATACGACCATCAGCGCAAAACGTTAGAGCAGCAGTGCACCGCACATTATCGCTAGCACCGGCTATCGCTGGAACCAACGCTGCACCCACAAACTCGACTGTTGTGTGTGCCCATCGTTGGCATAGATTGCTGTCTGATCCATGTTGAAGAGTGATCGTCGATGGCACACACGCAGATCGTAATCCAGTGCAGTCTTGAGTAAGGTATCCGCAACCGTATCGACGAAGTTCAAACAAATAATCTCCAGATCTTGTCGTGCAATCCTCCCGGAGTGGGTGACGCGTCGTATGGTGAGGCGATTGCGCTGCATAAATCTCGCACACCACATAGTGCACGCTTCTTCTGATGCTTCCACAAGCAGGTCGGGAAGCCAAGCCTTCGCTTGATCAATGATAAGCTGTCGCGTTACCACAATTTCATCTCGACGCATGTCTTTAATGTGGACAAGCAGCTGATCCTCAATAGGCTGGGATTTTGACACACGCCCACTGCCCCCGACGGTCAGATGCTTGGCCCTACCGCCGCGTCGCTTGTCGGTATTTGTACACTCAACGGCAGCCCTGAACACAGACTCTCTGTACAACCACGACTGGAAAGATGTGCGCTTGACCCGAATTGCCATACAGTACTGCCGCTGGGAGGTGCCTTCTGCTGTAGCCGCTTTATATCTTTCGATGACCCGAAGCTTCTTCTCTATAGTATAAGTGAGTGGTGTGCGGCCACGCGCCATGTTGTTGCTTGCACCGTACAACCTCTTTTTTATTTCAACGAAAAAGCAATGCACCACTAGTGGTTGGTCCTCCAACAGTTTGCACCAGTACTTGCTCAATGTTGTGCTTTTGAATGCACTAACTGCGCGATTTGAAAGATACTTAATATCCCTTGACCTGTCTACGAAATATGCCTCTTGTGGTAATGTCATGCCTAACGTTAAGTCTTACGTGCTCGATGATGATTTCAAGCCTGTATCTATTGGAGTACCGGGAGAGCTGTATATCGGCGGACCCTGTTTGTCTATCGGGTACCTAAATCGTCCGGAGCAGACAGCAGCGCGTTTCCTGAAGCACTTCGTGGCTGGAGAGACTGTATACAGAACAGGTGATCGTGCGCGCGTTTTGCCAAATGGTCATCTCGAATTGATCATTTTATGGTGAAATTTGCGCCCGCGACGGATGACGGCCTGTCTGGAACAATTGAAATAATTGGAAAAGTTCCTCCGGGTAGTGTACTGGTCGGCATTAACAAACTTGACTTTCTGCAATCACCACGAAAGTATTTAGCGGATATTGGAGATGTCTTGCGAGCACCATCGCATTTGCAACGCCTATTACAGTTTAAAGTACCACCCAAAAAGATTGAATCCTTCGAGACACCTACACTACAGGACAGCGACAAGTCAAAGCTTATCACTGTATCGACAAGTAATTCGACAGTAGAAGATAGTGAGGACAGCAACCCTGCAAACACCGGGTGTTTCAGTTTCTCATGAAGTTCTCACGAAAGAGAACTCGCCAATGAACCCAGCGCAAGAATCTACAGTGCATTCAGCCCCGGTATTTCAGTCATCGTCGACGAAATTTACTGAGCAATCGTCTGCAGCGTCTCCTGTATCAGCAAGTGCAATTTCGTCTAGTCAAAGGATGTCAGCTGCCTCTATGGAGCGCAGGAGACTTGCTTTGTTGTCAATACCAAAGTTTACGGAAGACACCGAATTGCGTCGACGTCTAGAGCTTCAGCTAATCTTAAGCTACGGCCGTAAAAAAGCTTAAATTTCAAGAATGCTGGTTTGCAGTCCACAGTGAGTGGATCAACACTTGGGCACTCTTTGTGGAAAAAGGGGGACACCGGCCAGGACCCATTACGAATCACAAGCTACTTGTAATGGAGTGCCATTACATAAGTGATATTTGAGTAGAAATATCACTGTTCAATTTCAGACGTAATACCTGAAATGCGAATATTGGATTATAAGTTGTTATAATCCATCCTGAGAACAGATTCTGATATTATTATCGAATCTAACAAGTAATCTAATGATAAAGATATCATTAGATCAGTTTTATACTACATGTTACTATGATTAGTCTAGGTCTAATTATACTAGTTAGCTCTTAACCATTCATAAATATATTCACTCTTAAACTTACCTTCTAGTACTCAAGTAGCCTTAGGTATATATATTAATATATATACTTAAGTGATAGATTAATTAATACACTAATTAGTTCCTATCTAAGTTTATCTAAGGTAAACTAAGGAAGACCAAATTTACATTTGGTCCTACACAAATTGCACGCTTCCTCACTGCAATCTTACAGTGTAAGCCGCGTAACAGTAGCCCTGTTACACCTGGTAGCACTTTGTGGTCCGTCTAAACGACCACTGTTGACGCGTTCCGTTAGTTAACTAGCGGAACGAAGGTTTAAGAGCCGCTGGCTGTCATGACAACAGCCAGTGAACGTGAGCGTCAGCTCGCGCAAGACTTAGTTATGGAAAACTTCCCTAACTGGTCACCGAGTGCTATAATGACTGTGACTGAGATGATTCGGACCATAGGGCCCGAAATCATCACTCTCCTCCGTGGCAAAACCTCGGAGAATGCTTTAGAAACGGTTTCCCGTTTCAAGAAAATGTATGTCGACCCTCAGGTGCGCAATACAATATTGCGCTCCCAAACGGCGGCGGCAACAACAGCGCCCGCACCTAGTGCGAGCGCTGAAGTAGTAAAGGCGCGGATTCCGCCCTTTACTGGCGAAGGGGGTGAACCCCTTCGTAGGTGGTTCGCAGAGGTGGAAGATGCCCTCTGCGCAAAAGATTGTGGACCCGCGTTCACAAGCTTATTTCGCCACCACATGCCTAGGCGGTCGCGCCAGGGCATGGGCGATGAGCCGCAGATCCACTGATGGATCTGCATTCCTGACGTATCAGGATTTAAAAGCTGAGCTAAAGGTCAACTTCGAAGCTCCAGAAATGGAGCTTAGCTGCCGTGAAGAGTTCATGGAACTCAGGCAGGGCAAGCTGAGCCTACATGCGTACGCTCAGAAAATACAATATTTGTTATCAAATATTGTATACGAGCCGGTGCCCCCTGCCATGCAGGTCACCGCCTTCATGAAGGGACTGAATGACGGTCCCATCAAACAGAGTCTTTACCGGGTTCCCCCAAAGACTCTGAGCGATGCTATAGACCAAAGCATCCGGGAGGAATTCAGCATGCGTCGCTCAGCAGCGCATGCTGGGGTTAGTCGGAAAGCACAAGCGCCTTTCGACTTTAACATGCCACCAATGCAGCATGTTAATACTAACCAAAACTTTCAATCGAGACGAAGTTCACACTTCGTCCCGAGACACACAAATCCGCGTCAGAATGCGGGCGGAGGAGGTCCAGAACCTATGGACCTTTCGGTTGCAGTTGCCTCAACTCCGAGGCAACCGAAGAACAAGAAGTTCCTTCGCTGCAATCGATGCGCGAAGATGGGCCATTACGCCCATGAATGTATGGCGCCGCGTCCGGCGCCACGCAGTCAGCGGACTGGACAGTCCACTGGCAAGCGACATCAACAGGGGCAACCCTCTGTTGATGCAAAAAACGTCAACAACCAGTAGGGGCGGGGCGCCCTACTGGACGGGTTATCTCACATGCCGACATCGGGCATGTGAGGATAATAGCCCCAGACGGGACTATGTCCTGTCAACGTGTGCAGGGTGAAGAGAAACCTCTCATCACCCTGGAAGTTAAGCCACATGGAAACGATGTCCCCATGCGTGCTCTATTTGACACAGGAGCGTCAAACAATTTCGTTAGAACTGAAGTACTAACGTCGTTGAACTTCGAGGAGATTGAATCTCCAAGAAGCATGTTGTCAGTCCGGTTTGCAACAGGTGCAACCGTGACTATACCAAAGCGTGTGATTCGCACACGCTTTGAGTTAGACGAACTGTCGTTCGAGGACGAATACATCGTCCTCGATCTTGACGACAAGTTCGATGTGATCTTGGGCATCCCTTGGATGCCCAAGCATCAACCAACGATCGACTGGGTTAACCTGTCGATCGACTGCGGCGGTCTCACAGGATCTGATCACCCTGTGAGTAATCCGGCTGTATCTAAGGATACAACCGCAGTGTCAGACAGTCTGGTGGGTAGCGATGGCACCACCAGACCTGATCCGACTAGGTCAGCGGATAGTACACCCGCTGATCAGAGTCCAGAGGGACGCGAACACGCGACGAACGAGTCGTTGCGTGTCAGTAATGTGTGTAACACGGGCGCAAAGCACTCCCGTGTTGAAGTTACTACTACGTCCGATGACGGTCGTGGTAGAGAGAATGCACACGCGGTGGGAAACACCCACCGTGAAAACAACGAAACCGTCACGGAAGCAAATGACTTCCGTGTCGAAAATAGAGAACTCACGACTAAGAGCAGTCGAGAGTGCATAAACACCATGGTAGACAGTGGTCGCCATGAGGAGAAGGCCTTGCGCACGAGTGATGCTCACCGTGCAACAGATCAGTCGAGTGCGTCTGATCTCACAGCTGTGTCCGTCGAGACGATCAACGTCTTGACGCAGACAGAGACCGGATTAGCTACCCAGTCTCTCACACTCGACAACCCTCCGAACTTAAGTTCAGGGGTGATGGCCCTTCCAGCCTTGAGCTGGAAGAAGTTCGTAAAGAACTTGCGAAATGATCAGATCGAACAGATCTGCGTCATTGTCGCATCTGATGAGGTTGTGGATATTCGTGAGCGAATATCCACTTTGCAATTAGAAGCCATCGGGAACGAACTCGTTCCCAATGGAAAGAACGCTGAGAACGAACTCGTTCCCAGTGATCAAACCAAAGTTCAGCGCTTTGAAGCGCAGAGCTGGGAGTCGCTTAAGGCGACTTCTCCGTACTACGAAGTACTTTGGGAATACGCTGACGTATTCCCAGAAGAAGTACCTTGCGAGCTCCCTAAGGATAAGGGAACGAGGCACGAAATTGATCTCGTGCCTGGCACGAAGTACTGTGTCACGCGGCAATGGCCATTGCCGCGTGACCAAGTTAAAGCCATCGACGAGTTCTTTGAAACTCGTCGCAAGGCGGGGCATGTGCGGGAGTCTACCTCACCGCACTCCAGCCCCACCTTCTGCGTTAAGAAATCCACTGGTGGGTGGAGAATCGTTCATGCTTTCAATAAGCTGAACGCAGCCACAGTACCGGCGCAGACGCCGATACCGAGAAAGGATGTCATCATCGATGGCATGAGCGGGAGCACCGTTTTCAGTGCTCTCGACTTGAGGGATGGTTTCTACCAAATCCTTATGCGTGAGAAGGATATCCCTCTCACGGCTGTAAGCACCCCAAGCGGTATGCTTTGGGAGTGGCTTGTGATGCCGCAGGGGCTTCGAAATGCCCCTGCCACCTTCAACAGATGCGTCACACATCTATTGCGCCCGGTGCGAGAATTCGCACCGAGCTATTTTGACGACGTGTTCATCCATAGTAAGGCTGAACATGGCAAGACTGATGTAGACGTTCATAAAGAACATCTACGTCAGGTGTTAGAGCTTATGCGCAAGCACAAGCTCTATGCAAATTTAAAGAAGTGCACCTTTGGTGCACCTGAGATACCCGTTCTTGGCTGCTTTGTAGGCAAGAATGGAGTGCGCCCCGATCCAGAAAAGATCAGGGTGATCGTTGAATGGCCTCCGCCAAACAACGTTAAGGAACTTCGAAAGTTCCTTGGACTGGCGACATATTTGCACAAATATTCGTGTAATTATGCCGGTCTGATCCGACCTCTTTCCCAATTGTTAAAGAAAGATGTCGAATGGCGCTGGGATACCCAGTGCCAAGATGCATTTGATGCAGTCAAGCGTAGCTTGACTGAGGCTCCCGTCTTGGCAATCGCCGATAACGAGCGACCGTTCCACGTCGTTTGCGACGCGAGCGATTTCGCCATCGGCTGCGCCCTGATGCCGCGCGATCACGATGATCGTGATCGCGTGATTTATTATCAATCGCGTCAGCTGCGCCCAGCCGAGCGCAACTATCCGGTGCATGACAAGGAACTCCTTGCCATGAAATACGCACTGGCAAAGTTTCGGATCTATCTCTTAGGAGATAGACCGTTTGTGGTTTACACGGACCATGCGTCGTTACGCACGGCCGTGAATTCACCACACATCTCCCAAAGAATGGCACGTTGGCTATCATTCTTTGCGGAATACAACTTCACGGTTGAATACAAACCGGGAAAGTTGAACGTGATAGCGGATGCGCTATCACGACGCCCCGATTACGAGACGAAACCGTCCGTAATCGAGGCAACCAGTGCAAACGCAATACGTTGCACTGCTCTGTCGTCGTCACTCGTACGACAGGTACGTCAAGCGTACGAAACAGACGAGGAAACTCGTATGCTGATTGATTACCTAAGTAATCAATCTGATCGAAAGCGCAAGGAACTTCCAGAGTTCCTTCGCGCATGCGTGCATCGTTTCAATTGCACGATGGTCTGTTGCTTTATAGCACAGACCAAGATGATGTTAGCCGCATCGTCGTCCAAAACGACGATGACCTCAAACATCAATACTGATTGAGTACCATGATGCACCGATTTCGGGGCATCAAGGTCGAGAGAAGACGTATGCTTCTCTCGCACGCGATATCTACTGGCGTAACCAGTATAAATGGGTACGTAAGTACGTCCGAGCTTGCGAAATATGCCAGCGCGTCAAGCCTGCAAATCCGCGCAGGCTCCACTCCAATCTCTGCCGGTTCCGACAGAGTGTTGGAAGTCCATTTCCATGGATTTTATCTTTGGTCTTCCGGCTGTTCACAGTCGGAAAACAGGCATAGTGGTCTTTGTAGACCGCTTCAGTAAGACGGTTCATCTTGCTGCAGTGTCAGCGAATGTCACCGCTGCGCAAACGGCGCGGATATTCGTTGACACGGTATTCCGCTTACACGGAATGCCGGAAAACATAGTCTCGGATCGTGATCCGAGATTCACAGGACGTTTCTGGCAAGAAACGTTCTCGTTATTGGGCACGCAGTTGAAGATGTCAACCGCGGACCATCCGGAAACGGATGGGCAGACTGAACGCGTTAACCGCGTTCTCGGAGACATGCTGCGTTCATACGCGCATGCCTTCGAGCAGTGGAGCGACTATTTGCCACTCACTGAGTTTGCAATAAATAACTCGGTGCATGCTTCTACTAAGCATACACCATTCTACGTGAATGCCTTACGGCATCCACGAACCCCGGCTTTACTTGGCGGTACGCCAAATCGTAGTGGGGGAGGGACCCGCTCAAATTTCGAGCGAGTCGATGCACAAGTTGCAGTTGCAACTTGCGAAGAAACTGATGAGTCTTCTACTGTTACCACAGAAGAAACTCAAGCAGTTTCGGAAACTGAAGCCGCTTATGCGGAATATGTGTCGGCAGCAATGGCTGCAGACAATGAAAACAACCCATCTACTGCCAATAAAGCAGTAGATGAATTCGTATTACAACGTCAAGCTGTAATACGCTATGTAAAAGACGCGCTTGCTTCCGCTTTTGATAAGCAGAAGCAGAATGCAGATAAAAATGGACGGAAGAACACAAATTCTTTTGAAAAGGGTGAATTAGTCATGTTATCTACAACTAATCTGCCTACACATGCAATTAGCAACTTCCCTACACGGAAGTTGCTCCCTAAGTTCATTGGGCCCTTTAAGGTCCAAAGTGTTAAGGGGAATGCCTACACTTTAGACATTCCCGCGGCCATGCGCCTCCATCCAACGTTTTACGTTGGGAGGCTCAAGCCGTACCGATCGTCTACATCTTCGGACGAGACGCATCGCCACGGCGAATGCCGTGCTTCTTCAAGTCTCCCAAGAGAGACTTGTAATCGGTCTCCAACCGATGATGGGAAGTCTGGAGAGTTTCCACCTCCGACGTTTGTTGATCGATCTCCGACTTTTGTCGATCGATCTCAGACTTTAGTCGATCAATCTCGACCATCAGAAGATCATTCTTCTTCTGCATCACGACATGCGCGTTCAGAATGTCGCGAATCTCGTCTCGATGACAACGATAAGTTTTCATCGAGTGGCACATGTCCTCGCTCAAAGCGTTACAGTGCTTCTCAAGCTTGCGGAGCTGGTAACCATGCTCCGCAACAACAACGCCGAGGGAATTATCAGCCCCCGCCGCCCCTGATTGACAGTCAGGGGAACAAGCGTTACATTCTCGAGCGCTTACTTTCGAAGCGCTCGGTTCCCTATAAGAAGGGGCAGCGTACCGAGTACTTGGTGCGCTGGTTGGGATATTCCCAAGAGTTTGACTCTTGGGAACCAATTGAGGTGCTGAGGGCGGATGCCCCTGACCTCCTGCGTGAGTTTGAGAAGGATACTTCTCCTCGAACACAAAAGAAGCGTCAACACTAGGTGTTGATGTGGGCGGCACGCCAACACTAGGTGTCGGTGGCTGCAAAGCTTCGGTATTAGATACCGATGCTTTAAGAGCATCGATAAGGCTCATAACACTAGCAGGTACGGAAAAACCTCGGTACCCTCTTAGCTCCTTTTCGGTTAGACGAGGAGCTCCCGCGGGACAACACGGACACTTCATGTTCGAAGGAACCCCGCAAGAGAATCCCTCTCTAATGCAAGTGAAATGCATAAACTCCATTTTACCTGTACGTGAGTGCTTTAAGAAGCGCTCGCGGTTTATGTGAATCTTCTTCACATAATCGTCGGGACCTTTGTTGTAATTATCAACAAAGGCGTTCCAACTTTGGGTAAGGGCGTCTTTATCGTCCCTATTCTTTCGCGACCCTTTCCGGTTCGTGTAATAGCGAGCCTGAAAGAAAAGGTCGATGAAGTACCGACGTCTATCGTCAGTATTACGATCAAAATGACGATTGCGAAGGTCTTCGCAATCATCAAGCGCATTAATGTCAAATAATGGATATTGACAATCGCGCTTGGTGTACCCACCACTTCCGAGGGCAAGCGTCCATGCTGGGGTCCAAAACCCCACTTGGTACGGAACATGACGTTCCATACGACATAGTGAATCAGAAGCAGCGTAAGCCGCTTCTGCACGTTGTTTCTTGGCAGGTGGAGCACCACCTGTCACCTCAAAGTCGTCTTCGCTACGACCTGGCGAATGACGAGGACCAGGAGGAGCTCTACGCTCCTCATACCACCGTTTCATGGAGTTGTCGCTGTCGTAATCGACGGCGTCAGACTCTACTTCGCCATCACTTAACGGCGAAGCAGTTTTAGCGGGCTTAACCTCGCTAGAATAGTTGGCAGGGATGGTATCGTCCTCGCCCTCATTCTCGGAGTCAGATGACTCTCCGAAGAGGTCATTGAACTTCTTCTTGGACACCCGCCTTGCGGCAGGTGGAGACACGGAAGATGTTGCATTCGCGACATCTTCCCGCCCTCCCTTAGACACTGCTTCCGCAGCGTCTACTACGAGAGACAAGGGGTCTCTCGGCTTTGTCTTTCGCTTCGACGCTACATTCGGAGCGTCGGCATTCGATGACACCTCCGCACGTGATGCAGAGGTGATGGCTGTTTCCACAGTATCGGCAGTGCCCGTAAGAGCGCCGCTGCGTCTGCTGACCATTTGTTTTCTTATGGTCAAAATGAGTTATAACAGAATATCGTTATGACCAACAAGTGCCACCATTCGATTGGCCAATATTACATTATATTATTGGCCAACCAGCTTGAGTGGGGGGTGATGTAATGGGGTGCCATTACATAAGTGATATTTGAGTAGAAATATCACAGTTCAATTTCAGACATAATACCTGAAATGTGAATATTGGATTATAAGTTGTCATAATCCATCCTGAGAACAGATTCTGATATTATCGAATCTAACAAGTAATCCAATGATAAAAATATCATTAGATCAGT
>MIQA02018740.1:0-19177 GCA_001887855.2 Sclerospora graminicola
CAAGCTGAGCCTACATGCGTACGCTCAAAAAATACAATATTTTTTATCAAATATTGTATACGAGCCGGTGCCCCCTGCCATGCAGGTCACCGCCTTCATGAAGGGACTGAATGACGGTCCCATCAAACAGAGTCTTTACCGGGTTCCCCCAAAGACTCTGAGCGATGCTATAGACCAAAGCATCCGGGAGGAATTCAGCATGCGTCGATCAGCAGCGCATGCTGGGGTTAGTCGGAAAGCACAAGCGCCTTTCGACTTTAACATGCCGCCAATGCAGCATGTTAATACTAACCAAAACTTTCAATCGAGACGAAGTTCACACTTCGTCCCGAGACACCCAAATCCGCGTCAGAATGCGGGCGGAGGAGGTCCAGAACCTATGGACCTATCGGTTGCAGTTGCCTCAACTCCGAGGCAACCGAAGAACAAGAAGTTCTTTCGCTGCAATCGATGCGCGAAGATGGGCCATTACGCCCATGAATGTATGGCGCCGCGTCCGGCACCACGCAGTCAGCGGACTGGACAGTCTGCTGGCAAGCGACATCAACAGGGGCAACCCTCTGTTGATGAAAAAAACGTCAACAACCAGTAGGGGCGGGGCGCCCTACTGGACGGGTTATCTCACATGCCGACATCGGGCATGTGAGGATAATAGCCCCAGACGGGACTATGTCCTGTCAACGTGTGCAGGGTGAAGAGAAACCTCTCATCACCCTGGAAGTTAAGCCGCATGGAAACGATGTCCCCATGCGTGCTCTGTTTGACACAGGAGCGTCAAACAATTTCGTTAGAACTGAGGTTCTAACGTCGTTGAACTTCGTGGAGATTGAATCTCCACGAAGCATGTTGTCAGTCCGGTTAGCAACAGGTGCAACCGTGACTATACCAAAGCGTGTAATTCGCACACGCTTCGAGTTAGACGAACTGTCGTTCGAGGACGAATACATCGTCCTCGATCTTGACGACAAGTTCGATGTTATCTTGGGCATCCCTTGGATGTCCAAGCATCAACCAACGATCGACTGGGTTAACCTGTCGATCGACTGCGGCGGTCTCACAGGATCTGATCACCCTGTGAGTAATCCGGCTGTATCTAATGATACAACCGCAGTGTCAGACAGTCTGGTGGGTAGCGATGGCACCACCAGACCTGATCCGACTAGGTCAGCGGATAGTACACCCGCTGATCAGAGTCCAGAGGGACGCGAACGCGCGACGAACGAGTCGTTGCGTGTCAGTAATGTGTGCAACACGGGTGCAAAGCACTCCCGTGTTGAAGTTGCTACTACAACCGATGACGGTCGTGGTATAGAGAATGCACACGCGGTGGGAAACACCCACCGTAAAAAGAATGAAACCGTCACGGAAGCAAATGACTTCCGTGTCGAAAATAAAGAACTCACGACTAAGAGCAGTCGAGAGTGCATGAACACCATGGTAGACAGTGGTCACCATGAAGAGAAGGCCTTGTGCACGAGTGATGATCACCGTGCCACAGATCGGACAAATGCGTCTGATCTAGCAGCTGTGTCCGTCGAGACGATCAACGTCCTGACGCAGACAGAGACCGGATTAGCTACCCAGTCTCTCACACTTGACAACCCTCCGAACTAAGCTCAGAGGTGATGGCCCTTCCAGCCTTAAGCTGGAAGAAGCTCGTAAAGAACTTGCAAAATGATCCGATCGAACAGATCTGCGTCATTGTCGCATCTGATGAGGTTGTGGGTATTCGTGAGCGAATATCCACTTTGCAATTAGAAGCCATCGGGAACGAACTCGTTCCCAATGGAAAGAACACTGAGAACGAACTCGTTCCCAGTGATCAAACCAAAGTTCAGCGCTTTAAAGCGCAGAGCTGGGAGTCGCTTAAGGCGACTTCTCCGTACTACGAAGTACTTTGGGAATACGCTGACGTATTCCCAGAAGAAGTACCTTGCGAGCTCCCTAAGGATAAGGGAACGAGGCACGAAATTGATCTCGTGCCTGGCACGAAGTACTGTGTCACGCGGCAATGGCCATTGCCGCGTGACCAAGTTAAAGCAATCGACGAGTTCTTTGAAACTCGTCGCAAGGCGGGACATGTGCGGGAGTCTACCTCACCGCACTCCAGTCCCACCTTTTGCGTTAAGAAATCCACTGGTGGGTGGAGAATTGTTCATGCTTTCAATAAGCTGAACGCAGCAACAGTACCGGCGCAGACGCCGATACCGAGAAAGGATGTCATCATCGATGGCATGAGCGGGAGCACCGTTTTCAGTGCTCTCGACTTGAGGGATGGTTTCTACCAAATCCTTATGCGTGAGAAAGATATTCCTCTCACGGCTGTAAGCACCCCAAGCGGTATGCTTTGGGAGTGGCTTGTGATGCCACAGGGGCTTCGAAATGCCCCTGCCACCTTCAACAGATGCGTCACACATCTATTGCGCCCGGTGCGAGAATTCGCACCGAGCTATTTTGACGACGTGTTCATCCATAGTAAGGCTGAACATGGCAAGACCGATGTAGACGTTCATAAAGAACATCTACATCAGGTGTTAGAGCTTATGCGCAAGCACAAGCTCTATGCAAATTTAAAGAAGTGCACCTTTGGTGCACCTGAGATACCCGTTCTTGGCTGCTTTGTAGGCAAGAATGGAGTACGCCCCGATCCAGAAAAGATCAGGGTGATCGTTGAATGGCCTCCGCCAAACAACGTTAAGGAACTTCGAAAGTTCCTCGGACTGGCGACATACTTGCACAAATATTCGTGCAATTATGCCGGTCTGATCCGACCTCTTTCCCAATTATTAAAGAAAGATGTCGAATGGCGCTGGAATACCCAGTGCCAAGATGCGTTTGAGGCAGTCAAGCGTAGCTTGACTGAGGCTCCCGTCTTGGCAATCGCCGATAACGAGCGACCGTTCCACGTCGTTTGCGACGCGAGCGATTTCGCCATCGGCTGCGCCCTGATGCAGCGCGATCACGATGATCGCGATCGCGTGATTTATTATCAATCGCGTCAGCTGCGCCCAGCCGAGCGCAACTATCCGGTGCATGACAAGGAACTCCTTGCCATGAAGTATGCACTGGCAAAGTTTCGGATCTATCTCTTAGGAGATAGACCCTTCGTGGTTTACACGGACCATGCGTCGCTACGCACGGCCGTGAATTCACCGCACATCTCTCAAAAAAGGGCACGTTGGCTGTCATTCTTTGCGGAATACAACTTCACGGTTGAATATAACCGGGAAAGTTGAACGTGATAGCGGATGCGCTATCACGACGCCCCGATTACGAGACGAAACCGTCCGTAATCGAGGCAACCGGTGCAAACGCAATACGTTGCACTGCTCTGTCGTCGTCACTTGTGCGACAAGTACGTCTACCGTACGAAACAGACGAGGAAACTCGCCTGCTGATTGATTACCTAAGTGATCAATCTGATCGGAAGCGCAAGGAGCTCCCAGAGTTCCTTCGCGCATGCGTGCATCGTTATCAATTGCACGATGGCCTGTTGCTTTATAGCACAGACCAAGATGATGTTAGCCGCATCGTCGTTCCAAACGACGAAGACCTCAAACATCAAATTTTGTTTGAGTACCATGATGCACCGATTTCGCGGCATCAAGGTCGAGAGAAGACGTATGCTTCTCTCACACGCAATTTCTACTGGCGTAACCAGTATAAATGGGTACGTAAGTACGTCCGCGCTTACGAGATATGCCAGCGCGTCAAGCCTGCACAATCCGCGCAGGCTCCACTCCAATCTCTGCCGGTTCCGACAGAGTGTTGGAAGTCCATTTCCATGGATTTTATCTTTGGTCTTCCGGCTGATCACAGTCGGAAAACAGGCATAGTGGTCTTTGTAGACCGCTTCAGTAAGATGGTTCATCTTGCTGCAGTGTCAGCGAATGTCACCGCTGCGCAAACGGCGCGGATATTCGTTGACACGGTATTCCGCTTACACGGAATGCCGGAAAACATAGTCTCAGATCGTGATCCGAGATTCACAGGACGTTTCTGGCAAGAAACGTTCTCGTTATTAGGCACGCAGTTGAAGATGTCAACTGCGGACCATCCGGAAACGGATGGGCAAACTGAACGCGTTAACCGCGTTCTCGGAGACATGCTGCGCTCATACGCGCATGCCTTCGAGCAGTGGAGTGACTATTTGCCACTCACTGAGTTTGCAATAAATAACTCGGTGCATGCTTCTACTAAGCATACACCGTTCTACGTGAATGCCTTAAGGCATCCACGAACCCCGGCTTTACTTGGCGGTACGCCAAATCTAAGTGGGGGAGGGACCCGCTCAAACTTCGAGCGAGTCGATGCACAAGTTGCAGTTGCAACTTGCGAAGAAACTGATGAGTCTTCTACTGTTACCACAGAAGAAACTCAAGCAGTTTCGGAAACTGAAGCCGCTTATGCGGAATATGTGTCGGCAGCAATGGCTGCAGACAATGAAAACAACCCATCTACTGCCAATAAAGCAGTAGATGAATTCGTATTACAGCGCCAAGCTGTAATACGCTATGTAAAAGACGCACTTGCTTCCGCTTTTGACAAGCAGAAGCAAAATGCAGATAAAAACGGAAGGAAAAACACAAATTCCTTTCAAAAAGGTGAATTAGTTATGTTATCTACAACTAATCTGCCTACACATGCAATTAGCAACTTCCCTACACGGAAGTTGCTCCCTAAGTTCATTGGACCCTTTAAGGTCCAAAGTGTTAAGGGGAATGCCTACACTTTAGACATTCCCGCGGCCATGCGCCTCCATCCAACGTTTTACGTTGGGAGGCTCAAGCCGTACCGATCGTCTACATCTTCGGACGAGACGCATCGCCACGGCGAATGCCGTACTTCTTCAAGTCTCCCAAGAGAGACTTGTAATCGGTCTCCAACCGATGATGGGAAGTCAGGAGAGTTTCCATCTCCGACTTTTGTTGATCGATCTCCGACTTTTGTCGATCGATCTCCGATTTCAGTCGATCAATCTCGACCATCAAAGATCATTCTTTTTCTGCATTACGACATGCGCGTTCAGAATGTCGCGAATCTCGATTCGATGACAACGATAAGTTTTCATCGAGTGTTACATGTCTTCGCTCAAAGCGTTACAGTGCTTCTCAAGCTTGCGGAGCTGGTAACCATGCTCCGCAACAACAACGCCGAGGGAATTGTCAGCCCCGCCGCCCCTGATTGACAATCAGGGGAACAAGCGTTACATTCTCGAGCGCTTACTTTCGAAGCGCTCGGTTCCCTATAAGAAAGGGCCGCGTACCGAGTACCTGGTACGCTGGTTCGGATATTCCCAAGCGTTTGACTCTTGGGAACCGATTGAGGTACTAAGGGCGGTTGCCCCTGACCTCCTGCGTGAGTTTGAGAAGGATACTTCTCCTCGAACTCAAAAGAAGCGTCAACAATAGGTGTTGATGTGGCCGGCACGCCAACACTAGGTTTGGGTGGCTGCAAAGCATCGGTACTAGGTACCGATGCTTTAAGAGCATCGATAAGGCTCTTAACACTAGCGGGTACTGAGAAACCTCGGTACCCTCTTAGCTCCTTTTCGGTTAGACGAGGAGCTCCCGCGGGACAACACGGACACTTCATGTTAGAAGGAACCCCGCAAGAGAATCCCTCTCTAATGCAAGTAAAATGGATAAACTCCATTTTACCTGAGCGTGAGTGCTTTAAGAAGCGCTCACGGTTTACGTGAATTTTCTTCACGTAATCGTCGGGACCTTTGTTGTAATTCTCAACAAAGGCATTCCAACTCTGAGTAAGGGCGTCCTTATCGTCCCTATTCTTTCGCGACCCTTTCCGGTTCGTGTAATAACGAGCCTGAAAGAAAAGGTCGATGAAGTACCGACGTCTATCGTCAGTACTACGATCAAAAAGACGATTGCAAAGGTCTTCGCAATCATCAAGCGCATTGATGTCAAAAAATGGATATTGACAATCGCGCTTGGTGTGCCCACCACTTCCGAGGGCAAGCGTCCATGCTGGGGTCCAAAACCCCACTTGGAACGGAACATGACGTTCCATACGACATAGTGAATCAGAAGCAGCGTAAGCCGCTTCCGCACGTTGTTTCTTGGCAGGTGGAGCACCACCTGTCACCTCAAAGTCGTCTTCGCTACGACCTGGCGAATGACGAGGACCAGGAGGAGCTCTACGCTCCTCATACCACCGTTTCATGGAGTTGTCGCTGTCGTAATCGACGGCGTCAGACTCCACTTCGCCATCACTTAACGGCGAAGCAGTTCTAGCGGGCTTAACCTCACTAGAATAATTGACAGGGACGGTATCGTCCTCGCCCTCATTCTCGGAGTCAGATGACTCTCCGAAGAGGTCATTGAACTTCTTCTTGGACACCCGCCTCGCGGCAGGTGAAGACACGGAAGATGTTGCATTCGCGACATCTTCCCGCCCTCTCTTAGACACTGCTTCCGCAGCGTCTACTACGAGAGACAAGGGGTCTCTCGGCTTTGTCTTTCGCTTCGACGCTACATTCGGAGCGTCGGCATTCGACGACACCTCCGCACGTGATGCAGAGGTGACGGCTGTTTCCATAGTATCGGCAGTGCCCGTAAGAGCGCCGCTGCGTCTGCTGACCATTTGATTTCTTATGGTCAAAAATGAGTTATAACAGAATATCGTTATGACCAACAAGTGCCACCATTCGATTGGCCAATATTACATTATATTATTGGCCAACCAGCTTGAGTGGGGGGTGATGTAATGGGGTGCCATTACATAAGTGATATTTGAGTAGAAATATCACAGTTCAATTTCAGACGTAATACCTGAAATGTGAATATTGGATTATAAGTTGTCATAATCCACCTTCGATAACAGATTCTGATATAATCGAATCTAACAAGTCATCTAATGATAAAAATATCATTAGATCAGTTTTATACTACATGTTACTATGATTAGTCTAGGTCTAATTATACTAGTTAGCTCTTAACCATTCATAAATAGATTCACTCGTACTCAAGCGCCCTTAGGTATATATAATAACATATATATATACTTAAGTGATAGATTAATTAATACACTAATTAGTTTTTATCGAAGTTTATCTAAGGTAAACTAAGGAGGACCAAATTACATTTGGTCCTACACAAAATTGCACGCTTCCTCACTGCAATCTTACAGTGTAAGCCGCGTAACAGTAGCCCTGTTACATTAATAGTATAAGGTATCTAGAAGGAAGAAAGTAAAAAATTAGTGATAAGCGGTTAAGGAATCATATGGGTAACAAAGATAATAAAGGGAAAATGAGGCTTAGTGATTACTTGTTAAGACACCACCTTAATGACGTTACATACCTACACGCCGGGCTCGCTGGATCTCATTGGGAAAGGTTGATAACGGTATTCCAGGTTGAGCGGCGAGCTTGACGTTACACCTGGGGAGACTGGATCTCCTGAAATACGAATTGCTCGTCTGAGGCGATATGCGCGCTGGATCGCTGCTCGCTGAGTTCGCTGGTGGTTTCCCATTGATGGATACTTTGCCAACACTGACTTGTAATACTCGCCGTCTTGAAGTCGAAGTGGCATGAGGCTTGCAAGGTAGTTTGCCAGCGCAGTATAGAGACGCGAAAGCATATCGTAAAGATTTTCCTTCCACTTGTAAGTTGAATACATGACGTTCCACAATTTGCACATTCGACCGAAATAATTCTCAACCAGAACACGGTCGGACGAGATACTTCGGTTCCGAGCTAGATCTTCGTGGGTCAGCGAACCGCGCTTTTGTTTCCGTTTGGGCATGATGCTGCGGATAACACGTTGGGCACCTTGATACCCCATGTCAACTAAAACAGCCCATGCGTGACAGCGGGAAATCGGATCCTCCTTCACCGAAATCATTCTGGTCGCTTTATCTGGTTGCTTCTTTAACATTCGCTTGTGCATGTGGTCTCGATCTAGAAAAATGGTCACATCTGCCTCGGATCCTGAGAAATGGTCGGAAACATCAACCGCCAACCCTGGCTACACGATGGAGCACTCTATTATGTTACCATATAACTTGTGCTTGCCAGAAAAAATATTCATTCTGTTTCTGGAAACGGCCGGTGGGACGGTATGACGGCTGAAACTTCACGTCCGTGGTATAAAGAGCGTAACCGTAGTTTTCGAACATGTGGCCTTCCTTGCGCTGGTCAATTAGTTGACGGGCTTGACGAAGGTCTTGTAGAGAATCGGTTCGATTGCTTCAAGCACACGATACACTAGCTTTTCTAGAATTGATGGCTTCGTCCGAAAATCGATGGCATGCTTGTCCCAGCTGTCGTCATACTTCAATACCGATAACGCAACGATTGAAGCGTCCTTTTCTCCCATTGCTGGTCGTCTTCCTTGTCCCTGCGACCACATGACGAGCAGATGGTTCTCAACTATCGACCCCAGCGTCTGGAATTCGTTCATCGTGAAGTTCGTCATCGTTGCAATTGCATCTTCTCCTTCGTCATTGAAAAATTCATCCAAAATTGGAGAATCGGCTTCAACCACGTGTTCTGCTACATGTTGCGAGAGATCACCAAATTCCATGGCGCTGGCTATTAAGTACGCTTCATTTTCTTCTATTTGGCGATGCAGCCGAACAAGGACCTCAGATGCGTTAGAAGTTGACATAGTCGTGATGGCAATGTTTTTTGAAAGTGAGTAGCCACCATGCAGTATTAAAAACAGGTAGTGTATGCCAAAGATATGAGTGAATGAGAGAGGCTTTCGTTTTATTGGGTAGAATGGAATTATCGCTGCGTTACTTTGCACTTCTTAATTTGTATGTCATTTTTCAGTGTCTATATTTATTGAGCAGTTTCTCAATAACAGACGATATAATACTGTTAAATCGCATTATATCGTCTTTGACATCTACACTTAGTCATACCGTATTGGATATGTCACAAATATCAAACTTGTTACAAGTAACATCCCTTTATTTGAATGATTCTTGAGCTCACTCAATAAAGTACGGGTTATCGTTTTAGAGAGGAGAACAATTATGACCGTGCATTTAAAAAACTAGCATTGAAAGAATGGCAGCACCAACAGTCAATGGCCGGCCCCAAATTAATGACAACCAGAATTGTAGAATTTGCCACGGTATTGACATCTTTTACGTCGAAATATATTTATCCAAAGTCAATTTCACCGTCTCTAACTATATCTATAAGAAATTGCCCACCTAAGATTTGTACTTAAGGATGTTTCGCACGAGTTAATACACACGATATATCACCTGTTGATTGCGTTTGCTCCTTCGAAACAATTGAAAACGCTTGAGAAGGATGTCTTGAATCGGGTAACTGCTGACCGGACGTCTGTTTCAGCTGCTTCAACTTTTAAATGTATTACCAACTCGCATCATCGAAAGTGCCACATAGAAATGACCATTCTGCCGTTATACTTGCTGCTGTTGGACAGGACGTAACTGAGCATGCTGTCATGATGCGAATGAACAGCATGAGAGAGATGAGTGGAGATCTAGCGGTGATGGCGCTGCTTTCTATGGGTTTCTCTCGACAGTAATTCGGATGACAGCGCATTAAGAATGACTACATTCGATCGGAGTGTATACTTGGGGCCAATTAATTGAGCATATAGATGCATTGTTTGAGTCGTTTGATTTGTCGCCAAATTCGCAGCTCAAGACAAATTTTATCATTGTGCTGACATATTCCGTGCGTGGAGTAAAACGTTGTCTTATTGCACGCCTAAGCCAGTAAGGGACTACATTCACGACATTTCTGAGAGTTATTCATATTCTAACTCATTACCAATCGGCTTCATCGATGCGAATTAGCAATTTTTTTGCGCACATCTAGCAAAACGTACACTTGCCAGATAGACAAGAGTCATACCGAGTTTAGTACTCACGATCCCTACTTCCACGTTGACACCTTCATGAATTTTGTTCTCGTGTCGGAAAACAGCACTACTCGCCCATCGTGTTTCTATGAATACGTCACTATTTCAAACCCCCAGCTCCACTAATATCATGAAATCATGACCACCAATTAATTCGAGAGAGAAATTGTTCTGCGTCATTGCGGTTCTAGAGATGAGTATCGTTTTTAGTGTGAATCTTCGTGAATCAGAACAGCAAACGCACACGATAAGCCAACACAACATTTCGTCCCAACATGATGACAAAATTTAGAGCTCCAATAAAGGATGTAAACAGCAAAGTTAGCAGGCGAGCCAGATTAAGGTTAGACGTTTTTTAGCTCCCCACTTCGCTGCGTCCAGGCTGTAGGCAGTCAATGCACGCAGCTGGCACAAAATCTCAATCTTGTCGATCCCTTCATTGTCACCATAGTAGCGCGCGTTTGGTAGGCCTTCTGCGTATTTGTTCGTGGGACAAGACCCCAAGCAGTTCATCACAGCACGTGACGTAAAGTTCCCGGAAGCAATCAGCTCCATGCATTTCCATTGACGGTTCTGCTCGTCCTCGATGAGGTTGAAGATTTCAGGGCCCTGCCCCACGAGCGTGGCGATACGGCAAGAACCATAATGAATTTAGCTTGGTGGAAAGGAGGACAAATGCGGAATATTTTGACGGGGAGGGGCATTAACGTAGGTGCACCCACGCGACAACCTTCTTCCCAGACATGCGTGTCCGGGCGCTCAATTCTCGACATCGGTCAAGGTCAGAGCCCTGCCAATTACTTTGTTTAGCCGAAACCAAAGCATACCGCGAATCATAGTTTTTCCATTATACCACTGCAGCCAAACTGGTCGCCCACTGGTCGCAAGACAGCTTCCAAAAATAGCAACCCAATTTAGAAGCCAAGTCTCAAACAACTACGGTTTACCAGTCTTTACCGCTATGACAGGAACATCCGCATTCTGTATGTCTGATCTCGCCATACGTACAGTTGTCATATTGTCTGAATACTACTGTACTCATTATTTGTGTTGAGAGGTTATGAAAATGAACTTGGCTTAATTAACAGTCTCTTATTGAGGTGGTTTCTGCTGCACATTTGTGTTATCTGTAACATGTCTATTACGGTATAGAGATTACACCGTATCTGGTCGGGATTTCTGTTTACTGTGTTATAACTGAGTGATATTAGTAATTGATAGGTTTCAGACTAAATGAGCAGATGTTCTAATTCTGTGACAGTGTGTCACTATCACGTGTTTATACCACTGGCTTATTGATTGCAAAAAACTCGTACAAAGGGAATAATTTTGGGACTGGCTAAACAACCTCGTGCGCAGCGCGGTTTACCTAGTCCCGAGTTATGTATGATAAATATACTTAAGTAGCACATTGATGCTCTTTTCTGCGTTTTTATTCCACTTTTACGATTTTGCCATAAAAATTTAACATTCATTTTTGAAATATTAACCAGATCACCTTTATTTTGTGAAGTACGGTACTAGTATAATAAACCAATAAACATCATAATTAAAAACTATGTGGTTTTTTTAAGCCGAATTTATGATCAAATTGGAAGTTATATTTCATTCGTTGGCAAAAATCTATGTGGACGCAACCCTTCCAAAAAGACACAGAGATAATGAACTTACCGAGAAACTGATCAAAAAAGAAAACAACACCCTTTACTTTTAAATATCAAAATATTTCAATTTAAATAGGTATATATATTACTAGAAATTAAACATGTATTAGGGGGTACGCTCAAGTACATGTGTACTCACCAAAAACAATCATTGGATCCGGAGCTGTCGGCAATTGTATTGTTCTCTTACAGTCCGCAAAGCGCAAAAGTGTAATGGACTTTAAGACACGGTCGGTATCATATAGCATAATATTCTGATGTGAGTGCATATCATTAGCTTGTGTTATTATGGACAGATTTTTTCTATTCAAGTTGCACATGTTTTTCAAGTGCTGGGAATGACTCTCGGGGGTACATGACAAATATAGTTTTTGGCAAAGAACACTTCACACCCACGCATTCGTGACTCGTTGTTTGGACGGACGGCAGCTCTAGCGACGCTCAATCTACTCATTGTAAGCTTGTTGTTGGAGCTTGTATTCTCTTGGTACTGATTGTGCATGTAGGGGCTCGCTAGTACTTTTGGCGGCGCGAAAATTAGCTGGCAATGAAAAAACATGGGCCATCGTATAGGCGGCGGTGCGTCCAGATTGAATCACTGTTACGCAGCAGTGTATGAATTAACCAAAAGTAAGGTGCAGTGTTATTCTTGGTTTGTACAGCGGTTCGTAGGGCATCTCTCAACTGGGAGAGAGCTTGCAGTTCATGTTTACCTGCCCGGATGCTGCTGAACATTCGTTATTAATTGCGAAGAATCTTATGGGGAGACCAGTCGCAACCTCGTTCATCAATAGCGACTAAAAGAGTCGGTCTGTGGCTTTGCACAGCTCGGTCATCACACTAGTACTGTGTTTTTTAAGGCTGGGTACCTTCATTCGCACTACCGAGATAAATCTAATAATTATAACGCGAAGTTTAGAGTTTCTAGGATATGAAGTTGAAGAAACGCTAGCTTAATTAACGCGTACCACTGTCCTGCATTCTGTGACGTTTCTTTTCAAATGGCTTGCAGGAAACATTTCACGCTATCGTTATTTTCGTCAAGAAAACGTATCAACGATACGACTTGTAACATGTTGTCATTTCATTAGGGAATTCCTTCATGTCGACAAGGATTACGCAGCGGTTTATGCCACCGAAAGTAAAAACTGACATGTTAGCAAGCGAAAGGTGTAGGAAAATATGGTACAATCGCAAACGACTCCGGCATTTTAGAAATATTTTAAACACTACATGTGTGTAGTGGTTTTATATAGTTCATATAATAACCAATGATTTGAATGTATACAGGAGGTGAAGGCCCATTAGCGAAAACGGAAGGCTCATTAACAGCCCCCTTTATTTTTTTTGTAGTAGTAAAATGTAGTTTAATTAATTAAGATTAACTATTAGCTAGTATGAACTTATAAAATCTAGTATGTAATCTGGGCTCAGATTCCATGGTCGATTTTTCGGTAACCATCTCGTCGGATTGCTCGTGTTGTATACTCTGGAAGTTTCGGTCCGGTGGTGGGGTAAGTTCGAAAAAGCACTTTACACTGATCTTCAGTCGGATCCCCGCTTCTCTGGTATCAAACAGTCTGGATTCACATTCCGCCACTGCTTCCACTTGCGCTCGACATTGGTGCCATAGAAATTCTAGGTGATCAAAGGCAGACTTTACTTGTCCCTGAAACACCACTTAATTCCTCAATTGCCACATCCATGATGTCGCGATTCCACAGACACCATTCCAAATTCCCTCGAACACCTCATGATAGGTCTCGTTAAACCAACCATATTTCCCCTTCATCGCCCGTTTTAGGCTATCTCTAATCGGTGGAGCTGGACGTGTCGCTATTGCTTCTTGAAAACTATCTAATTGAGCGTCTGAAATGGCAACTCCTTCCCATTGTTGCACCAAACGCCACCAGAAGTTCCTGGCCCGTGCACATTTCCAGAAATTGTGTTCCACCCCACCTTGTCCGCTCGAACATCTTCCATCTAGCAAGCAGCGACGGGCTCCAAAATCTCTCGTATGAAACGTGTTAAGCTACATTGTTGTCATTCGAAACTGCACCCACACTTGATAATTTGTCAACATGTTGTCATGTTTCCAAACCTGTGCTGGTTCAGCATCTTGAATCCGAGTCCGCCAATTACTCGCGTCACACTTTCGTTTCCACTTCTCCACGATAGCAAGAAGCTGTGAGGCCACTCCATGGTGATACATGAGCCGAAAAGACCGTCGCAATTTTGGCCATTACCTTCCAGGTGCGAATGGTGTCATCCATTCGTTCCACCCAATAAATTGTAAGGCTGGATGGGGCTGGAACACAATCACCGTTTCGCACAGCTCCTGCTCAGCTTCATTGTCCTCTAACTTGCATCGTATTATCTTCCATAAAAGTCCGTCAGCCTGTTGACGCGCTGCAACCTGGTTTAAAAGCTCCCTTTATGTAGTCTGTAAATATGCAAACATCCACTACATATATTTGGCTGGTAGATACTGTCATTATTTTATAGGTTGGTTAATTAGTCAGAAGTCAAATAATGAAGCTCTCTGGTTGGTTGCTCGGTCTTTGATCAGAATTTTTCTCTTTTATCACATAGTCAGTCAAAAACATTTTACCCTATTAAAATTACTGTTTATATCAATATTTGAGTTGTTGGTCTATCTCTGATTAAGTGGTCTAATATATTTTTCAAAACGTGATACGTGACACCTCTAATTCTGGGGCGCCTTTATAATCACCCCCACAGTTCCAACTTCGCAACTTCAACCACAGTTGAGTTGAGTATCTACGGAGCTAAAGGAACGATTAGTAAATCTAAAACAGCAGGATTTTCCTTCATGGAGGATGACCCAGGGCCTAGGCTTCGGCAATCCTCACATGGGAGACAACTAAAAGAAAGGGGATGCACCCCCGCGAATGACGACTTCGTCCCGGCAACTCAGGAGTTAGAGGAGGATGACCAACCAGAAGTGGAACCGGTAAGCCATACCGATATACCGATTTCAACCTCCCCCTCTACTGTTGTACGGTCCACAGAGGCCATAGCCAATACCGGTACGGACTCCAATAGGGAGGTAAAAAGTAAAAATCATTCAACGGATGACACGTGTTCTTCCAACCCTAAGAGTACACCGAATGAGTCCTCGACGAATCAACAAGTAGGTAGACCCACTGGACCCTTCAAGGAAGAATTGGTGTCGAACGACCTCACAGAGAAACCCCCTGAAACTAAAAACAGCTGCCAGTTCGGCCGAAGATATGGCTGCCGCGCTAACCGCGGAATTAAAGCAGATGACTAACGCGCAACCCAGAGTACAAGCTTGGTTAGATATAACACAGGAATTATTCTCGGCGATCTTCATAAAGGCAAAATGACCAATCTCTAGATTATCACCGATATCAAAGAGGCTGCCTAAATTGAAACCTGAGGAAGTGGAACGGTTGATTGACCTGTTTGAAAATATTATTAAAAACCATAAACAAAGTTGGACTACCTGGAAGGACGAAGTGATTGGCGCGGTCTTAGGGGCACAAAAACCTACCCATTCATTTGAAGCAACTCTGTGGAAGATTTTGGGTCAGAAAAAAAATAAAAGGGGCAAACCAAAACGCTCCAGTTCTCTCGGGGTGGGCAGCTAACATTTTAGGATCACAGTCTACGGAACAGCAGCAAGTGAGTCAGAAACCTTTTTTGTTCAGAGCCAAGGACTATTCTCCAGAGAAATAGTCCACATACGAAAAATATGTGAAATGGATTACGGAAAATCTGTACCTTCTCAATGTCGGGAAGGATTGAATGAGGAGTGGAAAATTGTGAAAGGACTTGTGGAAGGGTCTATTGTCGCACGTCAGTTATCTTATTTTATTAATTGTATTATGACGTTTGGGGAACAGGTACGATTGGTACAAACAATTAGGGCCCAGGTTAAGGGATGCCTAATTCTGGATGTGACAGGGGATCGTTCGATAAAGGAGGCTTTCCTCAACACCAGAAGCATCCAAGAGAGTATTACCACGGCTGCGACGGCGCGGAATTCTGGTTCACCCTTTGGAAGATGGTCGCACAAGTAAAAACCATCAGTTATAATGCGGGTAACCATTCTTTATTTTTTCATTTTTTTACAAGAGAAACAGCGAAAAGGTGAAGGGATGAAAGTACCATTTCATCGTTTTGATCACGTATTAAAAAATATGCATAATAATCGGACATCCTCAACTCAGAATCCTTGGAAGAACCAATTGGATACTAATGGCGAGGTTTATGGACATCAAGGTCATTACACTTGCGTACTAAAGAACATCACGAGGACTATGGATCTTTCTCGTTTCTATGGAATGTTACATAAAATCCTAGGGTTTTAACTTTCAACTAGAAGACATGGATAGTGGTGGTCCTTTTTTGGGCACTTCCACACAGTGGGAACTGACCTTTTACTCGGAGTCTTGTCCCCTAGCGTTACGAGGAGTATTGAGAATTTCGTGGTGTGGTCTGGTGTTGGTGGTGGAACAACCTACGAGGCATGGCAAACGGTAGTGACTGCGATGTGACGACACACTTGGCCACCCAATGCGTAAATGCACACCGTCTGTGGAGGATTTAACGAAGGACAACTGTATTTCAATTACAGTTGATGAAGTAAATAAAGTGAAGCTTCCTGCCCCAACATTTAAAAATAGAGCTAAGGTCTGCAGTGGTGGATGGGTTAAAACAGCAACGAAAAAAATCAGTCCCAGCCTCGGATACATCAGAGACCGGGGAATCGGTGTCAGAAGCGGCGACTAACGATTCGAGTAATCAACCAATCCACCGGGCCAGACGGGAGAACGGTCAAGCAGGTTCAACAAACACAGGGGAAAGCGGTGCCTCAAGAGTCGAAGCGGTCGCAGGATAATACGAAGCATACGAAAAAGTGGACTACGGTTCACGGAACAACCGGTCCAGAAGACCGGTAGCACAGAACACTTGAACGGGTGGTCAATATCGGAAGCAGTTCAACAGCAGTCGACTACTTCTCAACAGCGATTCCAGTCAAGAGACCAGGATTCTAATCGTGGTCAAACAGCTGGACGCCCCACTCTATCAGATAATAAGTCAGTGTCTCAGTCTATCAAGACGAAGGCTCACAATAAAACTGCATGCATATCAACACTTCATCTATCCAAGCAGAAACAGAATACGGATATGTTAATCCGGGAGACAAACAATAAGGAACGGTTAAATGCTCTATTCGAGGAAGTGGAACAGTTAGAAGGTAAGATAAGCTATAACGCCGTCTCGGAGATAGAAGTGGTGCATCCCCGAAATCTTTCACGTTGGATCAAGTGGAGCAGTTACTAGGTATAAGGGCAGTCAATACCCCTTCAACCGGAAACTACCAAGTTTATGCTGTCGAGCAGGCGCTGTTAACGTCTGATTTCGAAAACCATTCTCATCACATTATTGAGGAAGCAGCTCGGGCACTGAAGGAAGGATGCGGCCCGAGCATCGATTGATTTTGATATCAAATTTCCGCATCGGATAAGGAAACAAAAACGCTCTTAGCACTTGGGCGTGGGTATGGGGAGATTTCACCAAAGGAATCTTTTAAGGAATTTGAGCAGTATTTCAAGGATTTTGCGCAAAGTGGGTCAACATTGGGGGACATTGTCGACCCTCAGGCGTGGGGGAGTAATGATACTCTAGCTAGTATCAGTGTGATGTTACAAAAGGAGATTTACGTTGTCAGTTCAATGTCTAACAGTGCAGCGCCGGGGGTGATTTGCTTTACTCCGGAAAGCAAGCAAAAAAAAAAACAAAAGTTATATGGTTAGTGGAGAATATTCTTTAACAATTGAAGATTGTGTACAACGAGATCTAAAAGCGAAACGTGACGCACCGCATGATGAATCCCAATGGCCCATTCTCCTTCATTTCGGGGAGGCTCATTATACGGCTTACCTTCACGGCATCAGGTTTGTTCAAAACGACCGGGACAAGGATACTTAGGATCTAGACATGTCTACTAGCGGAAGTGAGGAAGATAACGAGGATTTTGAAGACGAGAAAGCAGAAGTGGAACCGTTGTGGTAAAGTAACTTATGAAATGATGCAAAGTACTTTCCAAAGGGCGCATTCTGATTGGCGGAAATACGGACCAAGGGCGCGGGCACCGGATAGCCGCCGCCGAGGAAGCCTACAAGCGGCCGGGCGGCGCCAGGCTGGAAATCAGGCCGGCGGACATGACAAGGGGCGTGGATAGTCGAACGGGCGGGCTAAGCGGACGGGAAGGCCACGGATGTTGGACGGCCGAGTGGCAGATCGGTGGCGGGCTAATTCGGAAAGTATGAGTGAAAGGGGCCTGAAAGAAGATGATTGTTCCAGTGGATGAAGGAGGCACCCGGATCGGATGAGAAGCTGCCGAGGAATTGTTAGCGCCAGCGGCCAAGGGTCTCGGATGGATGGCCATCCGGCCGAGCCGGTCGGGTACAATGTACTATCTGGACTGGTACCAGCTGGGTTCAGTGTACCGGCCGGGTTGGTACACAAAATCGGAGTTAACTGGGCTACTTCGGGTAAGGCACATGACTGGTCAGCCGTGTTATTTAGGGTAGGTTACACAAAAGGGAGTATTGGATATAGGATAAATCAGTATACGTTTCGCTTTCCTAGACACAAGTCGCTTTCATTGGTTCACGGCAGAGGGCTAACAAGGTCCCCTCTTGCTGTTATTGGTTTGCCCGGGAAGGTTAAGTTAACCCACCGGAAGTCCCTGACCGGGAGTCGCGGCGACTTCGTATACTCACCTCAAGTCGCCCGTGTTTTGAACACGGTATTAAGTATTGGGAAGTGGTGACATTTTGGCCTTCTGTGGAAGAGTGTGGAGCTATATTTACCTTACATACACATTTGGATTCGCCCTTCATTGCTATTGGTTTAGCTGGCCGATTGATTATTCTCGGTCCAGCCGGCACTATACAAACTTCAAGTGTCTTATTGGTTTAGCTGGCCGATCGACTATTCTCGACCCAGCCGGCACTATACAAAGTTTAAGTGTATTGCCAGACGAGCTTCCCAGTGACGATTTCCGCCCAGGAGCTACCCCTAGTCCTAACCCTCATCTCCCTATTGGACAGATTTACACTTTTCGCCCTAGGGTCCACCAGGAGAGCAAACCACCCAGTACTGACGGGTACACAAGGTGAGCTTTCAACATGCAACATCCGAGCAGTCACGATCAAGCGGATGGAAGTGACCGATCTAGCCGGCCGGATGCCGGATCGGATCATGACTCGGATGGACGGAGTACCCCCTCCGATAGTCAGTCGTCTGGGACCCCCGTGGGTGTTCGCGTCTCAGAAAGATTTTCTGAGAGCGACTACACCACAATGGTGCGCGTGCCCGGATCTCTTGGTGACCCTGGATATCACCGCGAGTTCCTAGCGGGCGAAAGACCTAAACCTGTCAAATTTGTTGACGATGTTGTGTCGGGTGCATTGGGGGGAGGCATATCGCCCCCAATGCTGCTGAAGATGGAAGGATGCGATGGTCGCCTCGGATTGGGGGAGTTCGAGGTTGACATTAAAGAAGAAGTTACTCCCACTCGTGAAGATGGAAAGAACGCTCCAAGTCTATATCCGTCGATAGGCCGTCCTGCTTCTCTTCTTC